>CAJQZJ010028953.1:51860-117111 GCA_907164525.1 Lophiomys imhausi | reverse complement strand
GTCCATTTCGCTTAGGTTTTCAAATTTAGTGGAATATAGATTTTTAAAGTAATGTCCGAATATTTTCTGGATCTCCTCAATGTCTGTTGTTATTTCTCCCTTTTCATTTCTGATTTTGTTGCTTTGTGTTCTTTCCCTTTGCCTTTTAGTTAATTTGGCTAGGGGTCTGTCTATTTTGTTGATTTTCTCAAAGAACCAACTCTTGGTTTCATTGATTCTTTGTATAGTTCTTTTTGATTCTAAGTTGTTGATTTCAGCTCTAAGTTTGATGATTTCCTGTCTTCTGTTCTTCTTGGGAGTGTTTGTTTCTTTTTTTTCCAATTCACCCAGCTTAGCTGTTAGTTCACTAATATGAGCTGTCACAATTTTCTTTTTGAAAGCACTTAGTGCTATGAACTTTCCTCGTAGCACAGCTTTCAATGTATCCCATAGGTTTGGGTATGTTGTGTCTTCATTGTCGTTGGATTTTAAGAAGTCTTTGATTTCCTTCCTTATTTCTTCCCTGACCCAGTGGTCATCCAGTAAGGAGCTGTTCAATTTCCATGTGTGTGTAGGCTTTCTGTTGATTCTTTTACTGTTGAAGACCAGTTTTATTCCATGGTGGTCTGATAAGATACAAGGTGTTATTTCAATTTTCTTGTATCTACTGAGACTATCTTTGTGACCAATTATGTGATCGATTTTGGAGAAGGTTCCGTGGGGTGCTGAGAAAAAGGTGTATTCCTTTGTGTTTGGGTGAAATGTTCTGTAGATATCTGTTAGGTCCATTTGGTTCATGATCTCTGTTAGTCTCAATATTTCTCTGTTTGTCTTCTGTCTTGATGATCTGTCCTTTGTTGTGAGTGGGGTGTTGAAGTCTCCCACTACTAATGTGTTGTGATCGACGTGCGCTTTAAGTTTTAGAAATGTTTCTTTTACGAAAGTAGGTGCCTTTGTATTTGGGGCATAGATGTTCAGTATTGAAATTTCCTCTTGATGAATGTTCCCTTTAATGAGTATATAGTGCCCTTCTTTGTCTTTCTTCATTAACTTCAATTGGAAGTCTGTTTTGTTTGATATTAGGATGGCTACTCCAGCTTGCTTCCTGGGTCCATTTGCTTGGAAAACCTTTTCCCAGCCCTTTACTCTGAGGCAGTGTCTATCTTTTGTAGTTAGATGTGTCTCTTGTATACAGCATAAGGAAGGGTCTTGCTTGCGGATCCACTCTGTAAACCTATGTCTTTTTATTGGGGAGTTGAGTCCATTGATGTTGATGGATATTAGTGACCTGGGGTTGTTATTTCCCATTAGTTTGGTATAGGTGGTGGTCCTGTTTCTCTTTTGGTTTAGTTGCTGATGGGTTTTCTATTCCCTTTGTTTTCTTGGGTGGAGTTTTCTTCTCTGGGTTGGGATTTTCCTTCTAGGATTTTCTGTAGGGCTGGGTTTGTGGGTAGATATTGTTTAAATTTAATTTTGTCATGGAATATCTTGTTTTCTCCATCTATGTTGATAGAGAGTTTTGCTGGGTAAAGTAGTCTGGCTGGGCATCTATGATCTCTTAGGACTTGTAGTATATCTGACCAGGCCCTTCTAGCTTTTATCGTTTCTGGGGAGAAGTCAGGTGTAATTCTGATGGGTCTGCCATTGTATGTGACTTGACCTTTTTCTCTTACAGCTTTTAATATTCTTTCTTTGTTCTGTACATTTGGGGTTTCAATTATTATGTGGCGAGAGGAGTTTCTTTTCTGGTCTAATCTGTTTGGTGTTCTGTATGCCTCTTGGATTTTTATTGGCATCTCTTTTTTCAGGTTTGGGAAGTTTTCCTCTATGATTTTGTTGAAGATATTTCCTGGACCTTGGAGTCGGGAGTCCTCTCTTTCCTCTATACCTATAATTCTTAGGTTCCGTCTTTTCATTGAGTCCTTGATTTCTTGGATGTTGTGGGTGAGAGATTTTTTAGCCTTCTCATTTTCTTTGGATGTTGTACTGATTTCTTCCACTGAATCTTCCATGCCTGAGATCCTGTCTTCCATCTCTTGCATCCTATTGTTGATACTCACATCTGTAGTTCCTGTTCTCTTCCCTTGGTTCTCCACTTCCTCTTTTAACTCTGACTGTGTTTTCTTTATTGTTTCTATTTCTATTTTCATGTCTTGTATGGTTTTGTTCGTTTTGTACATTTCCTTCTCCAGCTTGCTTGTTTTTGTATGAAAATCTTTCATGGCTTTTTCCTTTTCCTGTTCAAGCTCTGTCACCTTGGCTTGGAGCTCTTTAATGGTGTTGTTCCTTGTTTTGATTTGTAGAATTGTGGTTTCTTTGAATTCCTTCATAGATTTAAGTTCTTCTTGCAGGGACTCTATCACTTTCCATACTGCAGAATTGTCAATGTTTTCATGTGTTTCTGTTGGTGTGTGGTCATCCAAATTGGATGAGCTAGGGTGGTTCTGCTTTGTTGGAGTCATAATTCCTTGATTTCTATTTTTTTTTTGACCTTTCGCCATTGGATGCATTTAGCTGTCTGTTTTCTGTGCTTGGAACCACAGTGGATGATTTGGTGCAGGGGACGAGTTACTTGGCTATCTGTAGTTGCTTACAGGGGGATTTCAAGGTCACTGTGGTTTTAATGGCCAGAGGTACTGTGATCTGGTGCAGCCTATTCCCAGGTTGTGAATAATGGACCAGGATTGTTTCACTGCTCCCAATTCAGACTTCTCTATGTTGCACTTTGAGTTATCAGCCTGTAATGGTTCTGATGGTATGGGCCTGTTTGCCCAGGCACAGATTCTGTGGGCTTTGTTTGTCGTCCCGGAGGCTGACAGGGTCTGGCTCCACACCTGATATGTCTGGATTTTCCAGGATACAGCTATGGTCCCGATTTCTGGATTCTCTCTAGTCTTCTCCTCACAGGGCTGTACCCTGTGTCTAATTCCCTTCTTGTCTGCGCCGCCACGGGTCCCGTGGGTACCCCAAGCCCCGGATCCTCCGGCTGCCTGAGTGCACCTCTCGTCCCAGCAGTTCCGCTGTGGGTGCACGGACCCCTGGCCCCACCCACGCCTGTCTCTCTCCCCAGATGACCTGCCGTGGACTGGCGGGGATTTGTCCCTGCCCGCCGTACTCTCTCCCCAGCTGCGCTATAGTGTGTGTGCGAGATTTGGTCCCTCCCGCCTGCCTTTGTGTTCCCTGCTTCCTGCGCTCTCTCAGAACCTCCCGCCCTCCTGCTTCACCAGCAGCTGCGGATCCTCTGGATCCCCCGGCTGCCTGAGTGCACCTCTCGTCCCAGCAGCTCCGCCGTGGGTGCACGGACCCCTGGCCACACCCACGCCTGTCTCTCTCCCCAGATGACCTGCCGTGGGCTGGCGGGGATTTGTCCCTGCCTGCCGTACTCTCTCCCCAGCTATAGTGTGTGTGCGAGATTTGGCCCCTCCCGCCTGCCTTTGTGTTCCCTGCTTCCTGCGCTCTCTCGAAACCTCCCGCCCTCCTGCTTCACTAGCAGCTGCGGACCACCCGCTGAGCCCCCTGTTTGTTCCTTGCTAAGGCTTCCACTATCTTGCAACCTTTTCTAAGTGGGTATAAGTTCAACCTGATGTGTGGGGAGCCCAATAGGACAGCGATCTATGGCTAAATGGACCCTGATTCTGCCTGCTGTAAGTTGGGATCGATCTTACCAGGCGCCTCTCCAAATGGGAGTTCCCGAATCCCGCGTTTAGTGGCCTCCGTGTCTGTGAGAGATGGGGAGAGCCTTGCCCTGAGACTTTTAACAGTCCCTTGGGAGCTGTGAGTGTTCCGGGGGGGTCTAGCCCCTCCGGTTTTTGCACAGTGCCCAATATCTCTGTGTTTTTTATGGCTCTTTTTTCCCGAGTTCAGAATGCGTCAGTGTAGGTCGCCGCCATCTTCCGAGTCCCGTGTGTGTGTAATCTTAAATATTCACCATTTGTTTTGACAAAAATCACTGGAAACTTTCTTTTAACATGTGTGAAGTATACAGTATGTTATCAATTAGCATAGTCATCTCACCAAGCCAAATTTATTTCTCTTTTCCAACTATAACTTAGTACATAATGAGTAACCTCATTTTAAATTCAACTTAATTCAGAGTCTATAACCATTATTGAAAAAACTGAATTGAGCATTGAGTATTATTACACTAAACAATAAAATCTTTGTAATTACATTTTCAAAAGAGCATATACACATATATATAGACACACATATATTGAAAATGGCTAATTTATGGTGGTATCATTCAGAAAATATGAGAGATGATTACTTTCTTTCTAATATATGTATTAGGTTTTTCTAGGCAAGGTTTCACTGTGTAGCCCTGGCTATCCTGGAACTCACTCTGTAGACCAGGCTGGCCTTGAACTCAAAGAGATCCACCCTCCTCTGTCCCCCAAGTGCTGGGATTAAAGGTGTGTGTCATCATGCACATATCTATTATATATCTTCTGAGATTTATATAAAGCAATAAATATTTTTATAGAAGCCATTTAAAAATTAGTCATAATATCCAGTGAGGTAGCTTGACACCAAGCCTGAAGACTTGAGTCAAACCTTAAGACATACATGGAAGAAGGAGAAAGACAACTCCTGAAAAATGTCCTCTGATTCCTGACATGATCCATGGTCCACCCAATAAACAAATGTAAAGATTAAGCTAACATTTACTATTAGTTCTACATGCAATGTGATATTAAGGTAGAAGAAACTCCACTAACACAGACTCTGTTTCTGTTTTGTTCATGGTCATTACAGAAAATATTTAATAGCTGCTTAAATGAATGAACAAAATCATTAAGGAAACAGTGACAACTAATTTAGAGGCTGTCTTGAGAAACTATATGAAGTGTTCACTTCAATATAACAATGCAGGTAAGAACACCTGCATTGTTACCCTTTTGGCCATTATCATAGAAAAGGCAAGGTTTTGAAATACTGACTAGTGCATGTCTTTGTAAATATATTGACTTGTTGGGGAAAATGCAAAAATATGTTCCTTGAGTTTGCTAGCATAGTTTCTTTTGCAGGAGTCTAGGCACTTACTGTTCATGGAAACACATTTTATACTAGGTCTTCAGAGTGAGAGGATTATCACTTGTCTTCCCACATGTGGATTTTTTTGAAATAATTATTTCTATTTTTTGAGATTACAATGTAATTGATTCATCCCTCCCCTTGCCTTTTGTCCCTCTAATCCCTCCATGTCTCTATGAAATTCATGGCATATTTTTCTTTAATTGTTGTAATCCATCCATACATATATGTGTATAAGTGTGTATGTGTTGATAAATATGTAAATTCAGCCTGTCCAATCTGTCTAATGTTACCTGTATGTTCAGGTTAAACATACAAGGAATAGTCTTGTAAATATACAGAAATAGTCTTTCCCAAAGAAAAGCACACTAATTGGCTATCCAATACCAAATAATCAACTCTATGTACATTTAGAATTTTAATTCATCAAAAAAACCCTCCACTTTAGACTCAATTTCTGTTTTATTGGGGCTGAGATGGGGCTGAGATGTTTTACAGTGTCTCCACCAAGGTTGTATGAGAATGACTGGTTCTAGATTCAGATTCTACTTGGTGTAAACCTAAGCATATTTGCTATTGTGTTAATAATGTTACAAAATAATGTTTTATTTTGTAACATTATTACACACTATTCATTCTTCGAGTGTCTTCTCTTGCTAGCTTTTCCTTCTGTATAAGGAGGGTGCATATCCTGGGAAATTCTGATGAAAATTAAATAAGATCCTGAAATGCCAGGCAGAAGATTATACTCAATCTGTCGCATGCTGTCTTGCTATGATGTATGGGCCTGAATTCATTAGTGACAGATTCCTAGCAGCAGCAACTGTGCAGGTAAAACTTCTTAACTAAGCAAATATTCAATCATCATGGCACTGTAAAATGTCATAAGCGTTCCCAGTGTAACCACCGTTTCACTCCTTTGCTACATTTGGATGTGTTAAATCAGGAAGCAATAGAGAAATGCCAAACCCCGCCAAACTACACACTACAGATTGAGGCGTTTTTTTAGAAAACCCCCTTTTGGGCCCGTTTCTCTGACAGACATTGACTGTAGAGCAGGAATTATGAAGTACTTACCTACCCTGTCTTGGCATAGCTAGGCTGTCGACTTACCTGCTTCCATGTTTTGTCCTTTTTTGGACAGCAGTCTGTCTACAGTTGAAACAAGGGGTTTTCTTGCCAAGAGAAAGGCTTACCACCAATTCAACCATCTCCCACTGGAGATTCTTTGATGCTCATCTTCTACTTGGAGTAAAATAGGGGGTGCTGTCAGGAGCTGACATGTCTCTATATCAAAAAATCTTAAGTTAAGAAAACATCTTTGAATGCCATATTCTGCAGATCTCTTAAGGTTTTTGAAGATGCCCTATCCATCTCTTATATTAGGATAAGCAAATGTTGCTTGTCTCTTAGCAACTTGATTTCTGAGTAGCTTAGAAAATAACTATGATAGATTGTCATAGTAACTAACAAAATGACACGTTTGCATGACTATTAGTTTCCATTTATTAATTATCCTAAGCAGTTTATGACGGTTGGTAACAAGAGGCCAAAACTTGACATTTCATTTTTAAGCATTACTAGGTACAATACCTTTAAGAAGCATTACCCTTAATTTTTTATCAATATACAAAGATCAATACCAATGTGGCCAAATATAATCTTAATTTTGTATCAATATACAAAGATCAGTACTGATGTAGCCCAATACAATCTTTTTTTTTTTTTTTTTTTTTTTTGTTTTTTCAAGACAGGGTTTCTCTGTGTATCCTTGGCTGTCCTGGACTCACTTTGTAGACCAGGCTGGCCTCGAACTCACAAAGATCCACCTGCCTCTGCCTCCCAAGTGCTGGGATTAAAGGCGTGCGCCACCTCCGCCCGGCTTGCCCAATACAATCTTAATTGTGCATCAATATACAAGATTATAAGAGAAAGAACCATTTGTTGGACTGAAAGGGAAAGCTGTTGGGGGGAAAAAGAAATACCTTAAACTGAAAAAAAAAAAGGTAGAGGATGGTGGGTTGAGGGGGAGGAGGGTGGAAGGATAGGACTGGAGGTGGGAGTAGGGAGGAGGTTGTGATTGAGAGGTAACTTGAAGAAATAATGAATTATTGGAAAAAAAAGAAAACCCCCTTTTGTGTTGCGATTTTTCTTGATTCTGATTTTTCAGTGTCGAAGGGCTGGGTTCATCGGAATGCAGAGGAAAGAGTGCTGGAGGAATGCTTTTCTCTCTCCTCTTCAGTTAGTGGCAGTCTCTCATCTGTCTGAACCCCTCAGGCTCTAGGAGTTTGGAAACCTGCCACCTAGCAGGCTCCCTAGACAGTGTAATGAAAGTTAATGGACCTCCAATCCAGGTAATTCACATGAATTAAAAATAACTTAAGAAACCATTTAGGGCTCTATAAGATCAAATTGAAAACACTGTGTGCAGAGGTCAGAATGGTTCATTTCAAATATTCTGTCATACAAAATGAATGAAATTGATTTGAAATACCCCAAATTATCAGAAAGTTAGATGAAGCAGAATTCTCCATGTTATTTTTTACATAATTAATTGTTTTAATATTTACTTGGGAAGTATAAAGATTAAAAGGGTTTGTAGGTTAAATGTGAGCCTTAAAGAAGAGTGAATTCATTTATTTTCTTCTAAAGGTTTTAAGATCTTATTTTAAATGTATTTATGATTTATGAAGTAAAAGTAAAGCATATCTTTTCATGCGATAAGTGTATTAAAGTTATTTCGTGATTTATAATAACTTTGTGGAAACTAAGATACATTATAGATTATAGAAGGAGGGAAAAGTGGCATTTGTACAGAAGATACTTAAAATAAGAGAATGGAACAGTACTAAATTTTCTATAGAAGGGCCATAATCTTCATGCTGGGGGCCATTTAAATCTGTTCTTTGTCAGAAATGGAGCTACAAATTAAGCCATTTAAATCAATTTTCACTTCTGCTTATGCTTAATCAACTATTGCGTATGTGTTCACACACAAAGGTCAGAATGTGTGAGTTTATCTTCAATGAATCTGCAACGTAGTCCACAGATAAGAAAAGTAATGGAATCTCACACTAAAGGAATGAATTACAGTACTGGCCACAGGCAATGCATAAACTTCTGAGAGTTTTCTAAAGGGAACAGACACCAAGAAGAAGCCTGCATGACTGAGGGAAAAAAAAATATAAGCTGAGGTTTTACTCCTGGCTTGCCACATTCTACTACTTATCCTTTGGTGTTTACAATTCATCTTCTACAGAACAATAGTAAGAGAATCTACTGCACTGTTGTTTTGTGCACAATTTCCTCACTGAGAAGCCTACCAATTCCTCTATGGAAATATTTATAATCCAATGTTTATCCATCTGTCCATGTATAAAGCATAAGTAGGTGGAGGACAGACAGAAAGCATGGGAAGTATAAAGATTAAAAGGACTTGTAGGTTAGACCTGAGCCTTAAAGAATAGTCAATTCATCTTAATGGGGCTCTAGATGGTATGCATAGAGGAGATTGCCATTGTACTTCTTAGTTTACAATTGAGAAAATAAAAAAGTTAGTAACATTTGAATAATTGTCCCAATAGTGTAATTATCTGAGCCTGGCTCCAACATTTTTATATGAGGCCATCAATTCTGTGTTAGCTTTGAAAGGGATTATCAAAATAATAGGGCCTAAAGGAATTATTTTCACCAATTGGAAGATGCATATTGTAGCATCTCAGAGGTTGGCATACACATTGGCATTTGTTTCGTAATTATGCTTTGTAATTAATGGTGATATATACAAACTCAGAAAGTTGCCATGCAAAGCAAAGTTTTATATGTGGTTGTAGAAAGAAGGTTTTTAAACTGGGTGTGCTGGTGCACACCTTTAATTCCAGCATTTGGGTGGCAGAGGCAGGAGGATCTCTGTGAGTTAGAGGCTAGCCTGATCTACAAAGAGAGTCCAGGGCTGCCAAGGCTATTACACAGAGAAACTCTGTCTCAAAAAAACCAAGTTTTTTTTTTTTTTTCAGGACACTTTCATGAATTTCTGTCATCAAATTATCTCAATGAAAATAAAATATATGATTTCTATTTCATTTTTAAAATGTTACAGGACTGAAGAGATGACTTTGTGAATTAATAGCATGTACCTACCACTCTTGAAAGTCCTCTCTGTTCAGTACCTAGTACCCAGATTAGGCTGCTCATAACGATCTGTAACTTCAACTCCAGGGGATTTGACACTTTCTCTAGGCAATGACAGAGCTACTGGGGCAGGTTTATCTATATTAAATGTGGCCTAGTGGTTCTCTCCATTTTACTTTGTCTCCATCACTAATGTAATGGCAATTCATGCATTTCCGCATTAGCCATCACAAGCAGAATGAACGCGATAGCCAAAGTGAGGCTTTGCAGAAAAACTGAGGTAAAGACACTGAGAATCACATTGAGTGCATTTCTGGATTTTGTGAACAATGGAAAAAGATGTAAGTTTGGGCCTGCTTTATAGAATCAACCTGTATTTTTGACTTATGTCCCTGTATGCCATGTAAGAAAGCTTCTGGAAGTTCCTCTAATACAACCTGCCAATCTGCTTGGATTGTCTAGGGAAAGTAGGCTCAAGAATCTTTTAGAGTCAGATGTGGTAGTGCACGCCTTTAATCCAGCACCGGGAGACAGAGGCAGGTGGATCATTGTGAGTTCAAGACCAGCCTGGTCTACAGAGTGAGTTCCAGGATAGCCAGGGTTACATAGAGTAACCCTGCCTCAGAAGAAAAAAAGAGAAGAATCTTTTAGAAGCTTAATGAATAGGAAAACAAATGGAATCAAAATACATCTATTTCTCCTTGCCAGAAAGTGTAAGTTATCAGCTACAGATAAGCTCTTTGTTGTTGTTGTTCTCACATGACCAAATAGGAGTGCCTTTCATTCTGGAGTGCTGTTTTTCATCAAGCATAAAAGGTATCTCATGGAAAAATCTACATGACTCAAATTATTTTACTTAAGATGTATAAGAAGGAAGGATATTTTTTTATTGTTGTTTGCTTTAATCAGCTGCAAAGCATTTAGAATCAAAAACTGATGTTAAAAATTTCCTATGTAGAAATTTTATATTTTCTCCATTGGTTAGTACTCTTGAAACTTTACCCTATATAAGAACCTCCTGGAATAATCCCTAAATCGGAGATCAGTAGGAAGTGTCTGCCCTCAGATACTTCCTTTTATTAAGACCATTGTCAAACTCAAGAGTATTTGGGAGTTTTCACTTCCATTGAAAAATCTATTGTTTTGCTTTTCTAAGCAAGTTCCTACCATGAATCCTGAAGCCCTGGTGATGGATTTCACAAGTAAAACACCAGTCCTCCCTGGAAAAGGCATTTTAAACATGAGGTTTAGACACAAATTGTAGTTTTGACTCCCAGATTGCTAACCATTTCATAGAACATTAAGTGAGATAGTAAGCACGTGCTGTCCATGCTGCATGCTTAAGAGCTTTGCATATATATCCTTTATCTTTGTCATAACTACTCTGAATTTTAAGCTACTTCTATCCCAATAAACAGGTGAGAGAACAATCATATCATGGTTCTTATTAATTCTTTGAAAATCATACAGTTAGCAAATTGAGATCCAAAACCAGTTAACCAGTCTCCAAGGCTAGCACTTTTATTTCACATTTGATAAATCTCTTAAAACTTTTTGTTACACTTACACCTATTTATTTATTTATTGGTTTATTTAGTGTGTGTGTGTGTGTGTGTGTGTGTGTGTGTGTGTCTGAGGGCCAGAAGACAGCTTGAATGAGTTGGTTCTGTACTTCTGCTATGTCTGTTGAGAATCACCAGGCTTTGTGACAAGTGTCTTTATCAGCTGAGCCATCTTGCTGGACCTTGCTGTTTCATATATTTTTTTTTTTTTTTTGGTTTTTCGAGACAAGGTTTCTCTGAATATCTCTGGCTGTCCTGGACTCGCTTTGTAGACCAGGCTGGCCTCGAACTCACAAAGATCCGCCTGCCTCTGCCTCCCAAGTGCTGAGATTAAAGGCGTGCGCCACCACCGCCCGGCGCTGTTTCATATTTTTGTACATGAGAAAATGAACACGATTGTTGCAAATATGGTAATTATGCACACCTGAACTTGTTGTTTCTTACAAAGTGTAAATAATTTGTTACTTAGGTTGTGCAAAAATTTTCATAGAACTTGGTGGCTTAACTGACTATGGCAGGTATTATTATTTTTATATAGAGATTTGTTTATATTTATGTGTGTGGGAGTCATTTACCTAGGTGTATCCTGGAAGTATGTATATGTACCATAGATATGTTTGTGTCCAAAGAAGTCAAAAGAAGGGATTGGACCCACTAGTCCTATAATTATAGACATGTATGAGAAACCACGTGGGGGTTAGGGACTAAACCTACATCATCTGAAAGAACAGCAAATGTCTTTAACTGTTGAGCCATCTCTCATCCTGAATGTGTTGTTTTTATGAGTCATAGGTCAGGAATTAAGATAGATTAAAAGGAAGACATTGTCTAGATTTCTCCATAATATCTGGCTTTGCATAAAATTCAAAGATTGGGTGATGGATTCTCATGAAGACTTCTTTGTCTTTGCTCACATAGAAATTGGCAAGCACATTTGCCTGGTGTAGTAGGGGTCACATAACTAAGGGTGTTGGATGGAACATCTATAATTAGTCTTTTATTTTGAACTGGGCTTCCTAACAACACAGAATCCAGATTCCAAAGCCAAATATTCTAGAGAAAAAAAAAATAAAAGAAACTGGATACCACATTATCTTTTATTATTTATATATAGAAGTTGCAGAATGTTCTCCCCACCCCCCACATTCTATAAGTCTTGGAAAGTTACAGATACGCATATGATTTTCATAAATGAAAGTGCAGATCCTCCCTCTCAGTAAGGGAGTGCCAGTGTTCCATTGGCATATACAATATGAGTTATTTGCTAGGTCATCTCTGAAACTATGGTCTATTTTCTAACTATATTCATGATAAGTAGATAAATCAGTTAAAATAATGTAAATTAATTTGCTTGGTTAGAGTAAAAACCACACAAAACAAGAAAAGAGACCTTGCCACTATCAAACAGTGAAAATATTTATGGTTAAGTAAATTACATGTCATTTGGAAGCCAGGCTGGTCCATGGTTTCTCCAGAGGCACTGATATGTAGAGAAGGAACATAATTCCTTGTCTAAAACCAGGAACATCCTTGGAAAGCCAGTATTAGGCTAAGGCAAGGGTCTTGGGGGAATCTTCATCCTGAGGCCCTAATATAAGAAGAAGGAATTAGTTCCTTCTTAAAACCAGGGATATGCTTGGCAAAGCCAGTAATTGTCGGTGGGCAGGGATTTGGGACAACAATGATTTCAAATCCACTGAATGCTTCCATCCTAATGAGCTTTAGTTATCAGTTCCAAAGTCACTGTGTGCTTGGTATGTAATGCACTTGAGATGTCTTCTGTTCCTTTTGGGTTACACTGCTTGATTAGCTTCCTTCAGACTTTTTCACATTATGTTGTAGCTTTCTGCTGAATGTCTCTTTTTCCCCCTGAAAATTATATATATGCTGTTGTACTTAACTTTGATTAACATGAGCCATCAGGTTGTCCAAGACCTCCTGAATACAATCATGCCTGTCCTCCTTAATTCCTGTTCTCTGGTCCTCCATCTTGGGAATGTGTCTTTGAAGAAAAATCTGATAATTCAGGTTACATGTCAACAAATAGAATTCACTAAAATCTCCTATTTTCCCTATTGCCTGCTTCTTTAAAACAAGACTTTAGCCGGGCGGTGGTGGCGCAAGCCTTTAATCCCAGCACTTGGGAGGCAGAGGCAGGCGGATCTTTGTGAGTTCGAGGCCAGCCTGGTCTACAAAGCGAGTCCAGGACAGCCAGAGATATTCAGAGAAAGAAACCCTGTCTCGAAAAACCAAAAAAAAAAAAAAAAAAAACAAGACTTTAAAGCAAAAACTTGCACCCATTTTCTAGAACATAACCCTTCTAAACTGGTCTCTACACATCTCATAATTTGTCCACAATAACATCTTCAACAACAAGAAGCAGCTCTGTCCTACTTGTGTACTTACTAGACTTGTGTTCTAGATTTATATCTAATGACTCTTTTTAGAATTGTCAAAGTATATTGAACATATATTTATTTTTTATTAATTCTTCGAAAACTTCATACATAGAATTTTGAATATATTTTACCTGGCCCTCTCCTGACCCTTCCCAAACCTTCCTCGCCTCCCTACAACCTAACTTCATTCTCAATTCTCTCTCTCTCTTTCTCTCCCTGCCTGACTGTTTCTCTTTGCTTTCTCATTCTCAACCTTTCAAGTTCAGTTTCTTTTATGTAACCATTCCTAAGCATGAGATCAGTCCAGAAGTGTGGTTGATATATCAGATGTCACAACACTGATGGAAAATGAATTTCCCTATCCTAGCAGGAACCAAGTGCCAATAGGTGCTTTCCTAGAGATGGGACTTTATGCTTACCTCTCTTCTTTAGGCTGGAAAAATGTGTGGCTCAAGCTTAGGCAGGTTTTATGTAGGCTGTTAAAATGAACCAGTGTGAGTTCACATTTATATCAATAACAAAACCCACTGTTGGTCCCCATGAAATCCCACTTAAGGCTGACTCACTATATTGCTTCTACAGCACAGGATTAACCCTGACTTCTAATTGGAGATTAACTTTGTTAGCTTTTGACATTAAAATGGAGACCAGCAAAAGGCACTGTCAGGGATCATCAACAGTACATTTTTTTTTTCAACAGTACATTTAAAGGCAGTTGCTAGATCTGTTTCCTTCACTGTGATATTTCCCTTGCTTTAAATGTGCATGATGAATAACAACATTTAATAAATATTTGCTGAGCAAATGAAACAATAATAAAACATAGGATTTGTGCTCTGAATTTAGAGTTCTGTTTCCTTAAGCAAAATGAAAATAACAATCCTTAGTGATGAACAGCTAGTGTGCTGAGGTACATAGAGTGCTGAGATGTCTAAGAATTGCTTTTCACCCTTTACTTTGCTCTTAATTGAAGTTTCCTGTTTTTTTTTTAATTTCATGCTTAAGAATGAGAGATATCTGAAAATCTTGCTTTATGAAACCTCTATTTACTATAAATGAGCTGTAGATATAAATGAGTTGTAGATTATTGCTTTACAATCAATCTACCCTTAAACCTATGAAAATGTATTAGTTCAAGTGAAAGACCAGTGAATTTATATTTTAAATTTGTTTCTTTTTTAAATGTTCATTTATTACTTCAATTTAAATCTCCATCACAGTCCCCTCCAGGGCCCACCCTCTTACCCTCCCACCCTCTCCCCCTTCTCCCACCTATCCTATTCCTCTGGTGTGTGGTGCCCCTACATATCACCCCCTTCAGTTCAACAGCCATAAGAGGGCTAAGAGCTTCCAATTCCACTGGGAGCCTACATGGCAGCTCCACTAGGGCACAGTGTCCCACTAACAAGTAACAATGTCTATGTTCCTGTTCCTTTCAGTCTGTTGGTTGTGGATAGGTATCCTGTACTATATGGGTAAATTCCAGTTATAAGTGAATAGATGCCATGTGCATCTTTCTGAATCTGGGTTAGCTCACTCATGATGAGCTTTTCTAGTTCCATCCATTTGGTAGCAAATTGCATGATTTCCTTGTTTCTGATGGCAGAGTAGTATTCCATTGTGTAAATGTACCACACAGTAATAATGGGAGACTTCAACATAAATTTATTTCTTAATGGGAACCATTGAGTATAGTATAAGAGAAACTCTGTAGCACATTTCAAGTTAGCAAGGATATAATATAATACAGAAGCAACAAAATCCATTATCTCCAGGAACATTGCTTTTCTAATTTTTCTTTTTTTTTTTATTTCTTCAAGTTACATCTCAATCACAATCTCCTCCCTACTCCCTACTCCAGTCCCACCCTCTTCCCCCTCAACCCCCATCCTCTTCTCTTTTTTTCAAGTTTAAGGTATATCTTTTTCCTCCCAACAGCTCCCCCTTTCAGTTCAACAAAAGGTTCTTTCTCTTATAACAATAAATACAATACAAAACAACAGAAATAAATAGGCCACAATTATGAGAGTTATATGGCTTAGTATACATTCCCAATGTCCAGTCCATATGTATTGGGCACCTGACTTTAACATTCTACTATCTAACCATCTCCATGAGTTTGAAGTTCTATATCTAACTCAGCATTCATACTAACTTGCATCACAATTTTAAAAACATCTTCTTAGATCCAGAACACCCTCTTGATTATGAAATTGCAATAATAAATTTGTACTATAATTTTAAAACAAGTAGGAATTTTATTATGATTATAAGCTATTTAGATAAAATCTTTTGTGATCTAACAAATTTCTGAGTCTTCATTCACTTTATCTCCACGGTATAAAGCCATGGTGTGGTTTTTGTTGTTGTTTGTTTTTTTTTGTCATTTCTACTTATATTTAAAAAATATTTCACATGTCAAGGTGTTTCCTGAGAGTTTTCTTTTTTCCTTCAAAGTTAAGCACAGTGGATCTAAGGTTCAACTATTACTGTTATTCACTTTCTTCAAATCACTCTGGGGAAAACAGAGTTGATTCAAGGCAGGGAATGTTATGGAGTATGATATATGCTTAACATAAAATAAGAAATGAAACAATATTGTGAAATCAGCTATTATTACCCAAACTGTCATTTCTTCCTTATTTCTTTTATTGGGAGAATTTCTTGGTTTTTTGTGTTATTTTGGTTTCCTATTGAAATCACCTTTTAAGACCCTATGAACCCATCTTGCTCAAGTACCTTTTAATCTCTCAAACCCTTCTTAGGACACCAGGAGTCAGGAAACAATATCCAAATTTCCATCATCTTTCATGCAGAGGATTCTGTCTTTTTATTTATTTTTAAACTTTAATGCTATGTAAAATCATTCCCTGCTCTAGAAGGATGTGAGAGTTAAAAGAGAAAGAGAAAAAAATATATTTCTTATATGAAGGAAACTTGATATATTTGTTGTGATTTGGTGGGATAAGATAACTATTCAAATACAAAACTGAATGAGTATGTGACAGATAAATGGATGAGAGGACATTTGTTTTATTTGTTTTTTAATCTCACATATAATCTTGTTGAATTGGTTTAGAATTTTTAGCCAGTTTATTGACTATAAAAAGATTTGTATTGCTTAAATTTTGTATCATGATAATGGCACTGATGTTGAGTAGCATTGCAGAGTGTCCACTGAATAAAAAAATATATTTAAATGGAATTATACATCACTGCCAATAAAATACTAAATGTTGTTACTATTCTGTATTAATCCTAGGAACACAGAAAATAGAGAGCACCCAGAGGTCAACTACTTATTCAGTGTCATCCAGTTAACTAACAGAAGATTGGAAAAGCTAAATCTTGATTAAAGAATATTTATAATTTCATATATATGTTTTATAATCTTTACTCACAAATCTGTTGATGCTTTTAAAATATCAAAGTAAGCATAACCATTTTTTTAAAGGGTAAGCTTTTGTGTGGAAAAGAACATTTGAAAAGCTTACTTTCCCTAGTGGTGCTACCTTGTAGGCCACCAGTGTATGAGGAGACTCTTGGCCCTCATATGACTGCTGCACTGGGGCTGGAGACTGTTATGTAGGGACACTCCACTCCAGAGGAGTGGGATGGAAGGGTTAGGGGGTAGAGGGTAGGGGGGGGGCTGGGAGGGGTGGAAAGAAGACACTGTGATGGAGATATAACCTGAAGTAATAAATAAATATTAAAAAAAGAAAAGCTTACTTCCACAAAGAGGCAATATATCATTATAATTAGTAGTGTATATACATGGTTTTTCTTTTCTGTTTAGAAGTGCCCATATCATCTGATATAATGCATGGTATGTAGACAATATTCAGAAAATGTCTTCTGATCTGAAATATCAAGGTCACAATGCAGTGACTTGCTCAGAACAAGACCTTTCCTTTCTAATCCCTAGAAATCATGAGTAGATTTCTAATGGATATTAATCAATTCACATCATTTAGTGCTAACTCTTGTGCTACTTTTCTGCTGAAATCTGCATGTTTTCTTTTATTCTTAACTTTTAAATATTTTTTTAAGCCAATAGAAAGTCTTTATTAGCCAGCGACTACACTGGGTGTTCAGGATTCCAGTGTAGCCCCAAACCCTTAGGATAAATCATATAATCTATAAATTCATTAACAAAATTTGATTTATTCTTATTGGAATAGATGCAACTATTCCTCAAATTTTATTACAATGCCATTTTTAGCAGATATATTTCAAAATCAAGTTCATATTTAGGCTAGAGAGATGGCCCAGTGATCAAGAGCAACTGTTGCTCTTACAGAGGCTGGGTTCAGTTCCAGTATTTACATGTCATCCACAGCTATCTCTAACTCCATTTCCAGGCAATCTGACTTCTTCTAGCCTCTGCAAGTACCAGGTATATTTGCAGTGCATAGTCACACATGCAGACAAGACACTCATACATATAAACGATTTCTAAAACAATTGGGTACATGGCTTTTTAAATTTCAAAGTTAATAATGCTGTCATTTGTTTCTGGAATTTATAAACATTTCATATCACTTTTCACCTAACCATGTTTAACTTCACTTAAGTCCTTCTTTCAAATACTTCCTCTGTTTTCATATGCAAGAGACCCTTTTCTCTATTCTTCCTCCCTGATCACATGTCTATCATAAAACTTCAGTATTTCATTGTTTTAATTGGGAACTATCCCATCTTGAGAAACCTCTAATCACTGTTCAGGGCCTACCACAACTACACCTACCCTATGTTATCACAGGCTTCATTACTTACTACACTTTGACTGGCCTGCCAATAGAGGAAAATGATTTTGTTGTTCCCAAAAAAAAAACATCCAGTCTGTGGTTCTTTGTTCTTCTGTAGTCTCTGCTAGGAAGATTATATCATATAAATGCAGACTCACATTTCCTTCTTCACATCTCAGATCCTTCCTTACCATGGATATCTCTTGACTTCCCAACAGATAAACAATATCTGGTCCTTATTGGTTATATTATCTTTCTGCCTAGTAGTATATATAGTACACATAGTACATACCTTATACTTTGTTCCATTCTTTGTTGTCTGTTTCTCACTATTATGTAAATTCTTTAAGGACATGGTTTTATTAGCTCCATTTCTTGTTGGCTCCTGACCCTTTTCACTTCTGTTTGGCACTTGGCAATTATGAAATAAATACTGCACAAATAAACATACATATTTTCCTTGACTCCTTCAATGAATTGTGTTTCACTAGCATTTACATAATCTTTATCATAGCTATAATTCTTAAGGTATATTATTAGGCTTTTAATTTCACTGAATCCATTTTACATTTATTGCTATTTATGGAAGCCTTGCTACTAAAGTAATGTTGGCACTATGTGTGTGTGTGTGTGTGTGTGTGTGTGTGTGTGTGTGTGTGTGTGTATATATATATATGTATATAATGTTAATGGTCATCCAATGAATCATTTTCTTCTGGGAGATAGGAAAGCTAATGGGTATATATATATTAAAGCCAATAGAAAACAAAAGAGCTCCTTATTTTCTTTACATTTATATGTACATATTGCATGTATTTGTATACATGTGTATTCACAGTGCATGCATGGAATTCATAGGACAACTTACAGGTGCTATTCTCTCCTTCCTCCATGTAGGTTCTATGGATTTACCTTGATATTCAGGCCGGGCAGCAAGTGTCTTTACCTACTGAGTCTCCTTACAGTCTCTTAATACTTCTTTCTGTTTTGGCTTTTGTTGTTGTTGTTGTTATAGTTGTTTTTGTTTTGTTTTTCTCTGTATAGCCCCTGGCTGTCCTGCAACTTGCTCTGTAGACCATGCTAGGCTTGAATTTAGAGATTTGCCTGTGTCTTCTTCCTGAATGCTGGGACTAAAGGTATGTATACACCACCACACTTACAACTTCTTTTAAGTTTCTAAGCAGGTTATCTCTGCAAACCCATTAGCTTTCCTATCTCCCAGAAGAAAATGATTCATTGGATGACCATTAACATTCTTCCTCTTGACCAGTTTTTGCTTGCCTTTGAAGGGAATGAAAATTATTAAAAGACCCCCTAAGTCGGCAGTAGAGCCAGGCAAGCTGCCAGGTGGTTCCCAGAACTTAGCTGACCATAAAAAGGGTGGAACCAAGAATGTAGGTCATAGGGGTCATGAGCCCCGGGCTCCAGGAACTAGCTGGCCACAAAGCAGATGACTATCACGGGCCCCCAGGGTTTCAGGAACCAGCTGACCACAAAGCCGATGGTGAAGTAAGATTAAATTCATTCCTGAGAAAAACAGGTGTAGGATGTTTCCTGCTGACTAACTAATGGGCTGGTACATTCCACTTGTATTTCCCCTCCCCCCTTGGGTTGTGGTAAACAATGGGCTGGGCTGTTACTTTCCACTTGTATTTCCCCTCACCCCTTTGGGTTGTAGTTTAAATACTCTACTCTCCCCCAAATCATGGTTGCAGCTCCTACCCTTGCGTGGGATACGAGTGGCACCCTCAGTGCACTGAGCCCACCCCCCGAAATAAACCTCTTGCAATTGCATCAAGATGGTCTCTTGCGAGTTTTGGGGTGGCCGTGCTATCCTGAGTGTCGGGAGTCAGGAGACGGACTTCCCTCCCCCGGGTCTTTCACCTTCATCATCTGTCTTCTGATGGCCTACTATGTCACTCAGACTTTCCTGGACACTAGTGGGTGACTTGCTTGTGCTTATTCCCACAATTATCCTCAGTACAAGTGCTCCTTTATGGTGTGCACCCAGCACATTTTGCTGTTGTTAAAGAAAGAAGTTTTAGCCATCTAGGACTAAAGATTCCTGAGGTCCTTGCTGCTTCCTTGTTCTTTCTTTCAGCTTTGGAAGCTGCTCTCCAGCAGTACATAATTAGTAGGGATATCTTATTCACCCCACTCTCTCAGATTTCGCTGTTGCCTCTGTCAAAGCATGGTAACAACTTCCCCTGAGGATGGATGGAATTGGAATGCCTCCATCAAGTATTCACCTAAAGCATGATTCCCATGCTGAGAATCCACATGTGGGCCAGGAAAAAGTCCTAGATGGCACATTTCTCTCTCTAGGATGAGTTTCCTGCCCACCTGGAGTTTTTGTGGAGAGACTGGTACTGGAGAGAGGGGGTGGTTCTGTTTTGTTCCATTGCCCTAATTTCACTTCCTCTTATAATGCCAAAGCTGGCTTTATTCTGTAAAATCCCCAGAATGTTTAAAAGATTCTTTGGAAAACAGGGTATTTCAAATAGCTTTTAAAAATGTATCCTGGTAAAGAGAAAGCCTTCAGTTTAGATATCAAATTTTTGGTAAGTTTTGAGATGAAGAAGTTAATTTCATGTTACTTGTTGTGTGTGTGTCTGTGTGTGTGTAAAACTGAGTGAAGAAATTGTGTCATATGGGGAAGCCAACGGCTATGTGCAAATTTCATTAAAAGGTTGAAGGTTTCTATTTATTCAAGTGTTCACCCAAAAAATTTATGCATTGCTCATTAGTGGTCAGATGTGTTGTAGATAAGAACTGAAAATTTAAAGTCTGTCTACTCCCTAAATCCGAAACATATTTTGGAAGACTTCTTGACATATTTGAATGTCCTTTTTGAATGGAATGACATTGATGAGAATATCTGGGACAGATGAACCATTCAGAAGAGAATGAAAGACTTAGAAGTGGAAGACCATTGTTGTATTTGGGATTAGCAACTTTGTGATAGAGGCACAGAAGTGCAGTGCAATTTCAAGTTATTTCTGTTATCAGACTGATTTATACAAGAATATCTTGATGAAGTATTTAAAATAATGAAAATTCAGAAGTGGTAAAACAAACAAATAAATAAGTGAAATTGTGAGGACATTTCCATTCCTTTTCTGCAGCATGTGGCATTCAAAAAGTTTTTTTTTTTTTTTTTTTTTTGCTGAGAGATTAGGAGGCTCCTACACTAGAACATTAAATAATGGCTGCTATGAAAAAAATCACCTCTGTTCAGATTCCTAAGGCACTGGCATAAGCGACCCTATATTGCCAGACTCTTTCAGACATTTCTCAGAGTACAGACTAATGATATACTCCTCCAACAAGAAGATGATGAAGATAAAACTAACTTTGGCAAGATGCCTCTAATTCACAACAGATTCATATTAATCATCTTATTTATTACTTTTTCAAAAATATTTATACCCTAATTTTGTACACAAGGAAGAAAAGTTCAAAGACATGAGGCCACAGGGATGTTTAGGACAAACATTTGGGTTCTGGTTGGCTACGACTACATAACCCCTCACTTTATCTTAATGATTTTATGGTAGTGTATATTTGAGAATCTAAAGCAAATGAAAAGACAGAGTTTTGGACTCAGGCCTCTCTCTTGAGCTCAGCAGAAGTTGCTAAAATTCCAATGCCCTGACCTGCCAGCAATCTTATCATTTCATTGTTTCATCACCATCCCCTTCCCACTACTGTTGCTAGGAAACGACTCGCAATAAATTCCAAGAAGTCACAGGAGTTAAGAAACCCCCTAAGTACACAACCGCCCATGAGTTAAGAAACCCCCCTTAAGCAACCAAAGTTCCTGATTCTCGAAGTAAAATCCCTTCCCCAGGAATGTACAGCAATGACTAAGATATTGCTGAAATCTTCCCCAAAATGTATATAAACCCAAAGCGCTGTCTTTTCGTGGTCGCCTCTCCTCCAGGTACAGATGACCTCCACGAGCACTGGAATAAAGTTTCCTCTTGCTTTTGCATCGATAAGATCTCTATCTCTCATTGAGGGTAATCTGGTAGCTGAGCCTTGCAGAGTGGTAATCATTCTTCCATAAACATACATAAATATAAATATGTAATATTCTTTAAAAACATGCCCAAGGATTCAGGTAGATTCTGCCTCTCTAAAGACCTCAGAGCAAATATTTTACAGTCAGTAGCATATTTAGGTGCCACGACAATTATGTTTACAAAGTGTATTGTTCATCTTCAAAATAAAACATCTTAAGAGTTTTAATTTTGTGATTACAATATCACATCTAGAGTTCTTGGGTACTGTTATTAAATACTTCCTCTTGCTGTTTTATATTTTCATACTGGAGAGTGATGTTGCCTATTACAATTATTTCTTTTTTATGTGCCACTAAGATACAGGTCCTGTTTTTCTGTTCTTACTGAAGTATCCATCTCGCTGTTATTTGGAACAGTCCTTTACAGTTCTATTATTTTATGAACTTCTTAGGATATTTTCAATTAGAACTAGACAATTGCCTGTCATGATTAGTAGCTATAGGCTGAACTGTCCTTTGAAGCGTGTTATACAGTATGAGGACTTTTAAATTATTTTCCTCCCACAGTTAATGAGTAAATTACTGGAGAGTGATCTTTGAATAATCAAAGTGCAATAGAAGAAGCTATACTTCTCTACTTGCTTTGTTCTTTTCAGAACAAAGGAGAAAATCAAGTTTGACCTTTTAGCCTTTTAGCAATTAGATTGCAATCTCCTCTTTGCTTAGAAACAGTAACTGCTGTGAACAACTATTTACCATTCTCACTGTTTATATTGTTCCCTAGAGTGAAATGATCTTTAAGTGTCAGAGCTCAGCAACATATAAAACTGTTAAGTGTCCTCAGTGTTCTTGGGTCATATACCCTCACAGAACACCAGCACTGTATTTCACTACTGGTCAAACATGGCTCTTGCCACAATGACTCATTTAAACACAGCTTTAGGTGTTGCAGTGATATTTTGAAGACTTGATAAAATTTCACAATCAACTGACTTTGAGTAAGACAAATTATCCAATAGTTTGGGTGAGTCCACATCAACTGGCTGAGAATCCCCCATTTATAACAGCTTTCTCCCTTCCTGGGTTTCACCCTTTCCTTCCTGATAGTTTGTTCTAAGACAATTCATTTCAGGAAGTCCATTCTGGGTTTCATGTTGGCTATACTTCTTGGTCTGATCACTTCCTCATGTAAGCACACATGTAAATATCAATTGAAGCAGATAAGAATGTCTTATTCATCAGAGACTATTACAACATAAGGACTATGTCCAAGTTAGAGAGTAGTGTGATAGCTCTCAAATATTGAATTGTTCTGAGCTAATAAGATATGCAAGTGTATTATTTATCCATTGCACCTATAATACTTTCTTAAGTAAAACAAGGATGTATGCAGGTATGTATATCTATGTATGCATGCCTATGTATATCACCTTTATAAATCTACATCTGCATCTAAGAACCTTCAAAATGTATTTGTACTTGAATATGGAAAAGAGATTTGTCAGTGCTATTATTAATAGTATATGCAATAACATCATGTCTGCTTAGCTTAATAAAATTTCAGAAGTAAAATGTATTTATCTCTATTACTATTATCAATTTCATACTGAGTCAAAAACCATTGCCTCATTCTGGGTTTCATAATAAAGTAAGAATTTAAGTTCAAATCAACTTTTAAAAAAATAGTTGTCATTCCATTATTTATATTAATAAGGGAGTAGCTAGATTTCTCATATGTAATATGCAGTAACTTTAAAAACAATTTAATTTAAATAAATACAAATATATAATAATTTTTAAAGCCTTATGTAATAACTTTAAATGATTTATGACTACTTCTGGGATATATCATTCCATGACAACTATATCTATTGCATAGATGATACTTCGTAAAATTATATCATCTATTCCATAGATGATACTTAGCAAACTTTGAAATGTGATTGTCAGCTATAGTTGAAGTTATTTTTTAAAACTCCAGTGACAAAAGAATGCAATTTTTATAACACAATTTGCAACTTTGTTAAGCAAATAAGTAATGTTAGAAGTTCATTGATTTTATATCTTTAAGTATACAAATAAGAAAGTTATTAAGTAATCTAAAAGATTTTTTTCACAAGGAGAAATATTTGACAGTGTCATTCAACCTTTGTTTTCAAGAGTTGACAAAATTTGAATGGTAAAATTACAAAGATTTTAAGTGGTGTTCCTTCAGTAAATCAATTGTAAATTCTTAGTTATTGAGTCATTTGAAATTTATTCAATACTGTATTTAATATTCAGTTCTGCATGCCATCAATATTGTTATTATGTCCTCTGATCACAGAGTTGAAGGACGCTTCTCTATGTGCCATAAGGTCCTACGAAATGCAGTTGATAGAGAAATAATGGGCTGTATTATGTAACCGTAAGATACAATTTAAATACAATAGAGACAGTGCATGAAAGTAGAGATAATTTATGGAAATATTTGTGGAATATAAACTTTGCTCTCTCTTTATCCTTTCTTCCTAAAGAAGCTATCAAGAAGACCTAATGCAATAGATCAGCTTTCTTTTATCCTTTGGTACTCTTGAGTTAGGGGGCTGGACAGATGATGCAGAGGTTAAGCATTCTTGTCACTCTTGTAGAGGACCGGAGTTGAATTCCTAACACCAGGTAATGGTTCACAGCCATCTGTTTACTCAGTTCCAGGGAATCAGAAACCCTCTTCTGAACGCTTTTGGTATCAGACATTCACACGGAACACACACATACAATCAGATAAAATACTCAAACATTTCAGTAAGTAAAACTTTAAAACAAGATTTTAAAGAAATATTAGGTTTTCTGTGAAGGTTTTGTTTTTAACTTTCATGCCCACCATTAGACTTATGTTATATCTAATTGTGGAGATTTTATTTTATAGATTTTTAACTTATTCTAAATAAGTGTTTCTTCAAATAATTTGAGGCTTTTCTTAATGTTTAATGCTTATATTTCACATTAGAATTGTCTATGTTTTCTTAAATTTTATTGAGATGGATTTGTGTGCATGTCTTCAGTTTGTTTCCTCAAGCTGAAGCATAAGACAACTTGGTGTCAAAAGTTATTTTTTTGTTTGGTTGTTTTTTTTTTTGTTCTTCTCTTCAATACATATTTCAATGGTTTGTCTTTGGTTTGCTAAATATGGTTAGCATCAGTATAAAGAAAATATGTGACTATGTATATATTCATTCCAAAACAATGAAACAAATAAAAGCACATGCCTGCTATTTTTAATAGTAAATATGTAGAAAGTGAGGATAGAAAAGTATATATTCTAATTCTACTGCCTAATGTCATATGTTTATTAAACTTGTTTTATAATATATTTCTCTTGTTTTAGTTTTGTAACATGTAATGCTACTATTATAACATTATTTAAATCATGGCTTCTTTCTAAACATTCATAATTCAGCCCTTCTATATTATTTCTCTTGTGTCCTTCCCTATTTCACTACCTGTTTTTTCTCTGCCTTCTTTTAGAGCTTTTTCTCATCTTCTTGCCATATGAATATTGTAGTACTCATTCATGAGGATGTGAAAAACAGATCACCAAATCTTACTTAGTGGTTTATGAATAGAAATATGAGCTTATTCAGCCATATAATTGTAAGCATATCATAAACATAATTAGGTTTGTGCAAATTATCTCATCTTCATGAAACCTATTCATGTTTCCTTCAAATTACAACTGTTCTCACATGGTGGCTAATGTTTTTCCAGAAAATCCTACATTTAAAAATAATATTTATTTGTTTGTTTGTTTGTTTTCTTGAGACAGGGTTTCTCTGTGTATCCCTGGCTGTCCTGGACTCACTTTGTAGACCAGGCTGACCTCAAACTCATAGAGATCCACCTGCCTCTGCCTCCTAAGTGCTGGAATTAAAGGTGTGTGCCACCATGTTTGACAGTTCTTATTTATTTTAAAAATATTTCTCTACTTATTTTATGTGTATATGTTTTTGTCTGCATGCATGTTTGTGCTCCAAATGTTTTCCTGATAACTTAAAGAGGAGAGAAGATGGTGTCTGATTTCCTGGAACTTGAGTTACAGATGTTTTTGAGTTGTCAAGTGGGTGCTATGAACCGACTTCAGTCCTGTGCAATAACAAAAAATGCTGAGCCATTTCTTCAGCCTTTGCTTCTGTTTTGTTTTGAAGAGCTTTCCCCTTCCCTGAATTTTATCTACATTTCATGGCTTACAAAGGATTGAGGGCAATACTTGCAGGACTGAAATTTGGATCATGAAAGTCATTCTCTGTTGGAAACGCCCGGGTGCTTGCAGTTTGCACTTATTTAACCTCAAATCCTACAGGTTTTTTAAAATGTTTACTTATTACTTCAAGTTGCATATCCATCACAGTCCCCTCCTTCCACTCCTCCCACCCTCACCTTTTCACCCTCTCCCCCTTCTCCCAGAACTCACAATTCCTTTTTTTTTCAATAATTAGGCCATAATTATGACAACTATAAGGTATAACATACATTCCCAATGTCTAGTCCATACATATTTGGCAACTGACAAGAATATTCTATTATCCATCTATCTCCATGAGTTTAAAGTTCTATATCTAACTCAGTTTCCATCCTAATTTGCATTACAAACTTAAAAACATCTTCTTAGGAACTAGAAAAGCTCATCCTGCGTGAGCTAACCCAGACTCAGAAAGATATACATGGCATCTATTCACTTATAATTAGATTTTACCCACATAGTACAGGATAACTATATTAAAATCAATGCACCAAAAGGAACAGAGACATAGATTTTGTTACCTGTTAATAAGACACTTTGCCCTAGTGGAGTGGCCATGTAAGCCCCAATTAAATGAGGAAGCTCTTAGCCCTCTTATGACTGCTGAACTGGGGCAGGGGACAGATATGTAGGGACACCCTTCCCTGGAGGAGTAGGATAGAAGGAAGAGGGGGTAGAGTGTGGAAGGGTGGGACTGGGAGGGGTGGAAAGAGGACACTGTGATGGAGATGTAACTTGAAGTAATAAACATTTTTTTAAAAAACATCTTCTTAGACCTAGAATATTCCTTTAATTCCTAAACAACTTAAAACTTTACTTTGAGACTATAATTTCTAGTTTTCAACCACATCAGCGACCTGAGAAGGATAAATATATGTCATTATACAGGAAGTGCAGAGCCAGCAGCTTCTGAAGCTAAGAAATGACAGACAACTTGCTGCCTGGACAGTCCCCAATTTCTCTCCATACATTACACCATTTATCTTCAGCCTCTTGGCCCAGTATCTCTAACAGACATTAATTGTAAAGCAGGAATTATGAAGGACTTGCCTACCTTGTCTTGGCAGAGCTAGGCTGTTGACTTACCTGTTTCCAAGTTTTAAAGATCATTTGAAATTTTGTCCTAGAGAACCTCCTGATCTTGAACACGCCTGAAACTCTTCCAAGCACACTAACCTCTTCATGTTCTCCAAACACAAAAGCTAAATTCATCTAAAAACCTTTAACTTCTTTCCTTTAGAACACACACTGTCTTGATTCCTTCACATTTTCACTCAAATATCATTTTCACAGAAACCAGTCACGACCTCAGGGGATAAAATCACACACCAACTACAATCTTCACCTTAATATACCTTCAAAAAGATGACTTGTTCTCTCCATATCTATTTTGCTAGGAATAAAAGTATTTGTGTTTTAGAAATAGCCTACTTAAATCTCTTAGAAGAATATGAATATTTCCCATTTAGTTCATGGCTTAGGAAAATGGAAAGATTCAAGTACCAATCCAACCACAAAATCTTCAACCCATAATTTTCCCTGCATACAAGATATCCAGGGATAAAGATGAGGCAGTGCTTAAGCTTAATGGCCAACCAATTACTGGCAAAAGTTCTGGCCCACCCCATGGGAGATAGCCAACTCCTGACACTGTTAAGGATGCTCTGCTATGTTTGTAGACAGGAACCTAGCATGACTATCCTCTGAGAGGCCCCACCCAGCAGTAGATGGAAACATGCTGAGACTAACAGCCAAGCAATAGATGGAACTTGGGGAGTCTTGTAGAAGAGTGGGAGGAAGAACAGGATTCAGAGTATACAAGAACGCCACAAGACCAACAGAGTCAACTAACGCAGTCTCCTGGGGGCTTACAGAGACTGAAGCACCAGCCAAAAAGTAGGTATGGTCTGGTCCTAGGCCCCTACACATATGTAGTTGATAGGCAGATTGGTCTTTGTGTAGATCCCCTAGCAAGTGGAGTAGACACTGTTCCTGACATGGAATCTGTTTGTTGCCTGTTTGTGGATCACCTTACCCTAGGTAGGCTGCCTTGGTGGCTTTAAAGTAAAAGGATGTTCTTAGTTCTAATGCGACTTAAGAGTGGGGGTGGGTTGGCTAGCGGGTGTCCCTTTTCTGAAGAGGAGGAGGGGGAAGTGGAAGAGGATGAGAGGGTGGGAACAGTTGGAGAGGAGGGAGGGGGCTGCTATCAGGCATAAAATGAATAAATGATTGAATTAAGAAAGAAATAAAGAAAGACAGAAGGAAGGAAGGAAGGAAGGAAGGAAGGAAGGAAGGAAGGAAGGAAGGAAGGAAGGAAAGAAAGAAAAGAAAATAAAATTTAGGAAATTTATACTAACCAAATAAAAATATAATTTACAGTCTCATCACTTAGAGACAATTAATTACTCACTAATTATAGTTATTTAACAATTGTCAAAAAAAGAATGGAAAGGTCAGAAAATGATGCCTATAAGTATTTATTGATTGGAGAATGAAATGAATTGTAGATCTTCAATTTAATGCAAACTCTAGCAAGTTTTGTAACTTCTCTGAATTCCAGTTACAAAAGGAAATCTAACTTGCAGCATGTACTTACAATGGAACAGTGAAACATGCTAAAGGGTAACAGCCACATGTGTCAAATGAGATTGATAAATAAGTTCTGAAATAGTAAGGTTGAATGCTGTGTGTTTATAGTTCATAAATAAGATTTTAATGTAATAGTAGTATTCAAGGAAAGAGGAGGGTTTAAGCTAAACTAACAAAAATACTGAAAGAAATTATATATATATATATATGTTATTTCAAAACTCTGGTTGTGTGCAGCTTAGATCTCATAAGAAACTGGACTGATATAGTGAATCAGTCATTCTTGATTAGTTTAAACTAATCATCAGAATAATTTGACATAGTCAAGGGTTCCAGATGTAAAAGAGAATGATCTACTGTCTGTAAGTGCTTCAGACTTCTAAAGACTTTTATACTATTTTTTTTATTTTTTACCCTTCAACACTTAGTCATTCTGTAGCCATTTATCTTGAAGAAGTAAAAAAAAAAAAAATGAAAGGTCAGCCATACTCAAGATTTCAAAGGTGTCGTCTCCTCTGCAAACATTCTCTATTCTTGATAGATCTTGAAATATTCTGCATTGATAAAAAGGTTTCTTTCCAAATCATAAATTACAGCATCTTTCAGCTTTAAAATAAGGACACAGTCTGGGACTGAGTCAGCGAAATGATCAAAATTCAACTTTAGATTTTCTATGTAGTAAAGGACTGCCTTGGCTGACAGGTTGCCTATATTTGGTTGGGGCAATAGTTTCCTGTCTTTCTGTCTTTAAGGAAAAGGCGTTTATAATGCAAAAGGTATAGTAGACTGAGAGATTTTCTTCAAGCAAAGCTAAAATGTGTAAAATTTAAAGTTATTCCGAGAACCTGGGCTGGGGTCTTTAAATCAAAGTGTAGCTCATTCCTAGATATCTTTTCCCCCTTTCTTTTGTTTGCTTCTCTTTTTTTTGTTTTATATTTTTAACTTTCTCACTAACACTCTTGATTAATAATTTCTAATCCAATAGTTTCCTTGTTTTGCCCAGAAGCAACAGCTTTACAACTAGGAATCAGAGAGACTACTTCCCTACAGATAGCAGGAAGAGTGACTTCCTCCTTCCTTATGTGACCAACTGATTTATATGTTATTTTCTTCACTAATTCACACAATCATTTCTAGTTTAAGTCTCCTGATATTTAAAGGAGTTCTGAGTTAGAGCTACTGATTTATTTTAGAGCAACACAAGACACATTTTGTGCATAGATGATAATACAGTGACTATAACATTTTCATGGTTTATTTAAAAGGAACACAGTCATTTTCATGAATAGATGATAAACATAGTGACTGTATTTACACTGAGGTCTGCTCAGTACATTTTTTAAGCATCTCTATGAGAAGAATAAGTAAAGGTATATAGAGAATTGCAGAATTATGAACTTATACAGTCAAATCAATCCCATCTCCCAAATCTTTGTCTAGAAAAAAAAAAACAAAAAACCATGAAGCTGAATAAACTGAACAATAAGGGATGATCTATGCATTTAACAGTTGGTATTCTTCCTACTCACGTTTTCATTTATTATGTCACAAGTCAGGTTAAGGCTTTTTGTGGGGAGGGGCCTCCAGTATTATGATTGTTGAAGGATATCTTTTAGAAAATCCTGGAATTGAAAATACCCTGGGTCCTGGCATCTTAGGAGATTGTCTACTCACATAATCTATTTTATAAACTAGCTTCAGAATTCAATGTGATAGCTTCCAGCCAATGGCGGCTCTTAGCCTGGGTAGAGTTATAACCGAGGGGTGTTGTAAAGTTAAATACTTACGTTCTCCAAGACAGTTCTTATTTGTTTATTTGTTTGTTTGTTTAGTGTGCATAAGTGTTGTGAGTGCATATATGTCTGTGTACCATGTGCATATGTGGCACCCTCAGAGGCCGGAGAGTATTCAGAGTTCATGGCACTAGAGTTAGGGAAGGCCATGGGCTGCCATGTAGGCATTAGGTATTGTACCTGTGGCCCCCTGAGGAGCAGCATGAGCTTATAACTACTGAACGACCTCTTCAACCTCTACTTCTTAAAGCAAGTGTGAAATGTCTCAATAATGTTTTCATTAGTGGCACACTGAGATGATGGCCTATAGGCTGTAGTGAGATAGCACAACGCAATGCTAAAACTGTTTATTTGTACTTTTTAATGTGCTTTTAGAAAATGGCATATCACATTTGATTCTACTGCTATACAATTAATGGGCATCCATTTATTCTGGGACAGAAATTGGTTAACTATGGTTAGTGACATGGACTCAGCACTCTTCTAGATTCTAGAAATAAAAATTAGGTTCGAACAAAGCTGTGCTTAATTGTGACTTGATTTTTATCCTGCTCTCTCTAAAGAAGATAATCTGTAGCTACAAAGCTTTCAATATATGGTCCTTATAGGAAAACACTTCAGGCTACTGCTGCTTTGGACAACTTTAATGCTATCTTGGCCTGCTTTATACATCTGTGCTGCTGCTTTACTGTGAGTTAGACAAAGCACTTGGGGAGATATACTGTTTAGAAGAAAATAAACCTTTGAGTTTATCCAATATGATTCATCCTATTTTCAGAACTTTATGAGTAGCCAGGCCATTTGACCTAGTTTACAGAGCAGATATTCAGGTAGGTCTAACAGATACTCCTGGGCATAGATAATGACCTAGGATTCTATTCTATTCCTATTTCTGGAAGCCATCTGAGTGGTACACTGAGCCCAGACACTTTTAAAAACCATACATGTAGCGACATTATAGTTCCTGAGAGTCAAAGATAAGCCAGAGATTATTGAAAGAGGAAAGATTGTTCAGTGAATACTAAGCCACAGTCAGATGCAAGTTATAAGTGTTGGTGAACTGTTATTTCACAATAGAGGGACTATAAATTACAACAATTTTCTGTGGATTTTAAAATAGAAGAAGGGGTTAACACTGTTTTCACCAAAACATGATAATCACTGAGGACATAGATATATCTAACATCTTGATGTGAACATTGTATGATTTTAACAGATTGGTGTGCATGGCATCTTGTTAGTAAGTACAGTGTTTATGGTATAGCATCACTTGAAGTGGATTTGAATTAAATATGAAGGATAAATAAAAGTGTCAAAAATGTGATACACATGACACAACAATCTGCTCAGATTCTGGGCAATAGAGAGAGGCATTAGAAAAAACTTTAAGGGAGAGGTTCTTTAGATAGCCAAGAAAGGGAATAGTTCAGTTTTCTAGTTCTTTTCTGTTTTGATCAGCATAAACTACAGTGTTAATATTTTATTTCTAATAAAGGGTTTATTCCTTAGGATACATTCATATTTGATTATAAATATTAAATATATATATATTCCAACATAAAATTTAAATGACCTTTAGATTATGCATTTAAAGTGTTTTTATGATACTACTATTTCTTCTATAATTAAGAACTGACCAAATTGCTCATTCATTTAAATAGAATCATTGCCAAAAGGGGAAACCCTTTGCTATCATATGCTAAGGAATTAAATGAATTAACTTGTCAATTTTCTTTGTAAGATTTGCTACAAAGGAAGACATAATTTCTCATCTGTGTAATATTTGTTTTAGGAATAATATGAATAAAAATGTAAACTTTTATACTACAGATGAATAAATGTAAGCATTAATAATTTCATAATAATATATGTTTTGCTGAATTAGCTAATTTCATTTCATTTTTGAATATAAGATACATTGCGTCTTATTTGCATTGAACATGTACCATAAATACTTTAATTTATATTTATAGTATGTCTTCATGATTTTATAGCTTTCCAAAATTTTCTTACCCTATCAATTATGGCTCTGACTAAAATCAACTGTACTTTAAACTCCACGTGTGCCATGTATGAGAGGATTGCCTAAATAAAAGACAAATAGGAGTGTATCTAACACTTATTGTGTGTTTCTTTTCTCAATGAGTAAGTTTATCTTCTCTTATGTGCTTAGTAGAGGGGAATGATGTAGGTGATTACAAACTGAAAGCATTTTATCAGCTATGAGTTCAGGTAACTTTTCAGGTTGCTCTCAGAAAGCTCTGTGTGTTTAATGTGAAAATTGATCCCTATTGGGGATTTCCTTCCTCACGGTCATGCTTTGGGTCAGAACACACTGTATTATGGGGATATATAGTATATCCTCATAATATATAATATATTATATTTTATAATATTAACCTATTTTTTGGTTTTACTGAAAGCTTTTTAAATTTTTTTAATGTTTATTTATTACTTCAAGTTACATCTCCATCACAATGCCCTCTTTCCACCTCTCCCAGTCCCACCCTCGCACCTTCTACCCTTCTCCCTTCTATCCTACTTCTCCTGAGTGGTGTGTCCCTACATATCAGTCCCCCACCCCAGTTCAGCCATCCTATGTGGGCTAAGAGCTTCCTCATATACTGGTGGCCTACATGGCAGCACCACTAGGGCAAAGTGTCTCATTAACAGGTAACAAAGTCTATGTTCCTGTTCCTTTTGGTGGATTGGTTTAGTATAGTTATCCTGTACTATATGGCTAAAATCGGATTATAAGTGAACAGATGCCATGTGCATTTTTCTGAGTCTGGGTTAGCTCACTCAGGATGAGCTTTTCTAGATCCATCCATTTGACTGCCAATTGCATGATTTCGTTTTTTCTAATAGCTGAGTAGTATTCCATTGTGTAGATATACCACAGTTTTTTATCCTTTCCTCAGTTGAGGGACATCTTGGTTGTTTCCAGTTTCTAGCTATTACAAATAAGGCTGCTATGAACATAGATGAGGAAACGTCCTTGTGGTTCAGTGAGGAATCATTTGGATGTATACCCAGAAGTGGTATGGATAGATCTTGATGTAGAGCTATTCCAAGTTTTCTAAAATATTGCCAGACTGATTTCCATAGTGGTTGTACAAGTTTGCACTCCCACCAGTGATGGAGGAGTGTTCCTCTTTCTCCACAACCTTGCCAGCATGTGCTGACATTTTTGTTTTTGCCTCGAACTCATCAGCAGGGGTGAAAACTTCCTGAACAGAACACCAACAGCTCAGGCTCTAAGACCAACAATCAATAAATGGGACTTCATGAAACTGAAAAGCTTCTGTAAGGCAAAAGACACTGTCATTCAAACAAAACAGCAACCTACAGATTGGGAAAAGGTCTTTACCAACCCCACATCTGACAGAGGGCTAATCTCCATAATTTACAAAGAACTCAAGAAATTCAATCCAAGAAACCAAATAATCCAATCAAAAATTGGGGAACAGAGGTAAACAGAGAATTCACGAAGGAGGAAATACCTAATGGCTGAGAGACACTTGAAGAAATGCTCAGCATTCTTAATCAGCAGAGAAATGCAACTCAAGAGGACTCTGAGATTCCACTTCACACCTGTCAGAATTGCTAAGATATTAACCTGAATTTTAATGTTGGAGATTAGTGAGATTGGACCAATCCTATCATCTATGTTTTTTAGAGACTGTTTTAGAAGATCAAGATTTTATAAAATCTCTATCTGCTTAATTTTGACCTGCAAACATTGATTCTGAAAACTCAGGTTACAAACTGAAAATATCAGATTGTTTTTCTGCTGTGACACCTACGTATCTATTGAGTTCTCAAAAGAGAAAAATAATGGTGAGATTATTATAGGAGTCAGAGATCTCTTGGTTGCTAAATAGCAAATAATAGGACAAGATTAACCTATTTGTAAAACATAATGTCTCCTACTCAAAGCACTATTACTCTGATTATCTTTTAGCTCAAATAATGATAATATATCTCTAGTTCTTTAAACAAGAATGATTTCAATGAATTCCAAGACATTTGTGCTTTATTTAACCTGTTGCTCTATTATGGGAACACTTTTAAGTGTCTAACAACTGTGATCATTATATTTGATTACTTGTTTTCAAATAATACTTGACTACCGCACAAACTTCATAAGATCATAGTTCAAGTTCTGAATCTTTTTAATTTTTCTCTTTACTGTTAGTGTTTAAGATAATACTGTGTTCTGACTGACCTTTATCTTTGTGATCACTGGTGCTCAGTCCCATTTGCTGAAAATGTCTCCACATCTGCTGGTAGCATGTAAGTTTGGGTTCTTTATTTTTCATTTCTAAATATATATGGGTGCATTTCTCTTATTAAAATTTTAAATAACCTTCAATATGTTGATATTTTTCAAGTCGATAAGTTTTAAGCTCAACATAATAATTTTTTTTCTTGAAGATACCTCAGATTCTTCAGAAACTTAGGTCCCAAGGGTTGGAGAAATGGTACCACCCTTACCAAGGACCAGGGTAAGTCCCCAATACACCCATATTATGTGTCATACAAAAAATTAGGTATCAAATTAAACCTTGTGATTTTTTTCATTGCCAGCATTCATCTGATCTACCTTTTTCTTATATTCCTTATTTCAGAGGTATTCATCTTAAAATTTTTAGGTTCACACATTATCAGTCACCAAAGTGGTAATTTTGCTTCTTGATTCTTCTTTCTTTCTGTCATCTCTCCATTCAACCTGATTTCACTCATTTAAAAAATAATTTTCAGAATTTTCTTATAATTTTCTTTCTTTTCTGCTACTAGTCTTATACTTCATGGTGTTACCACAGTGATCTTACTTAAAATAATTCATATTTAAAGTTTTTCATTAGCCTGTAAATATGGAATCTAAATCTTAATGTACCATATTCAGCTTATTTGTACCAGTGTCTGCTTTCTATACTAGTTTAGTTTCCTACCTTTGTTCTAATGCTTGGAACTATTTGTTTTTGGTAAACACATTAAACTGTATCTTTCTTTTCATCTTCAAATATTAACTGGTTTTCATTCTATTTTAGAGCTTGCAATACTGGCCTGAATTTTTTTTCTTATAGAATATATATTTGCTTATTAATATGTAATCATTGTGGGTTTTTTCCCTCAGTAATGCTTTGCAAGAAAAATAAGTCCCTTGTGTTGGTAGGTTCATTAAATATTCAATATAAAATAAGGTGTTTGAAATATTGAAGTCTTTAGCCAGTAGCTTATTCACTTCTCTTGAGCTACCTAATATTACTATAAAGCTCAGGTGTTACACATGACCCTTCATGGTTCTTCAAGCGTCTGTTTGGTCATTTAGCAAAGGTAATATTCAACTGCTCTTGAGCAGATTTCCCCAGAGAGAACCTATAGGAAACAATCTTGGAAAGAGAGAGGACTTTTTCTCTTCTATTTGACTATCATAATACTGTGCTCCTATATAATCTCTTTAGTCAATATGGTATCACATTGTTTATTTCTCTATCTTCCCCATTGGAGAAGATGATCTTTAGTAGAGATTACACATCCACTGATCTCTGACTAGCAAAGAGAAATGTTCATTTTGCACTACTTGTGAAGGACTTGATAATATTGAAGGAGAACCCTTACAGGAATGTAACAGGCAGTGCTGTCGTTTCCTCTCTCATGATGCACAAAGCACCTCTGTCTTTCAATAACAGTTTGTCTCACAGCGGTACTCAGAGTTCATGGATAGGTTAACAAGTAAAATCAGCTACAGTTTTCAATGGAGTGGCTCTGATGGATATAATTTTAGGTGTCAACTTTCTCTTTTCATTCTATCCCCTCCTCTTTCATCCTTGTACTAGAAATTGATCCAATAGCCACACATGTTCTAAACAAGCATGCAGTCACTGAGGGATACCCAAGCCTTTTATTTTATGTTTTGTCTTGACACAGGATCTTACCAAATTTCCTTAGCTGGCCTTGACACTTCTGCATTGGCTAGCCTCTGAGTACATGTATGTATAGGCATGTATCACAGTGCCCAGTCTACTCTCACATATTTGCCATCTAGTCTTAATGGTTGGAGATTCCATGACTGCTTGAAATCTTGCCTTATTTTGTTTTTCTTTATTAATTAAAACCCTACAATGCCTCTCATTTTCCCCCTCACCTTTTGGTTATTAACTTTAGCTTACTACCTGTAAGCTCACTGATAATTCTAATATTTCACCCTAAACTGAGTGAGGCAAATGAGAGATAAAATTGAAAAGACTCAGTATTCTTTGTAAGCAAAATTAAATACTTAAATAAAAATATTACAGGAGACAGCAAATGACCTGAAATCAACTGGCTTTAAGCTTTATGTTTTGAACAACTGAAAGGATGCAAATATTCACTAAAATATAAATTATTAGAAAAAGTACATTAATGCTACCAACTAGAAATCCATGAATTTTTATTTGACAATACTAAAATTGACTTATTTGGGGAATATGAAAAATAGTTTCTTATAAATGTTGGCTTATATCTCAGAGTAAGACCAATAAACATAATTAATTAGTTAACTAGTTAAAAAGAAAATTACAAAATTTGAATTTTTTGATAATTATTAATATTGTCAATTGATAAGATTTTACTAGGGTTACAGCTAGCAACAAAGATGGTTAAGATGGTACCACCTTTCCAAGAGCTAATATTCTGTTCAGTAGAGAGACAGACATACTTGAAGTAGGAATTAGATCCCATGAGACTATGTGGAAGAAAGCAAAGCACTGGATGGGTGATCCCAATGTTCATGAACAGAAAATGTAACAGAAATTAGGAGATTGCAACCTTTTCATACAGATATATTGAACAATATTATTCCTGCTTAAGAAGGATGTGTAAATCTCAAAGGCATTAAACTTCACAGAGCACTTAAAATTAACATATGGTCCTTTGTAAGAAGAATAAAGTCAGGCGAGTAAAGTTTACATACATTTCTCCCATCTGGTAAGAAAGTTCCTGTTCTATCCCTTACTTCTATTTCTAATAATTGTACATTTTAGAAATTACCTGTTCTCTCATGATAACAAAATTATGTTGATAAATAGCTGGACTCATATGGGGTCTATTGCTCACACCATGTCTTTGAAATGTTCTACGGCTCTAGATGCCTGAATGTATCTAACATTTGCATGTAGCAGTTTGGGAATCTTTTTAGTATGATGCATTGTTCTCAGGCAATCTCTGCATTCCTGATGATATATGTACACAGCCATGCATTTAAAGCCTAGCTCTTGTATTAATTGCTGCCTGATAATAACAGATAACTGTAGATTTAGTGACAGACTTGGGGATTATATCAGGTATATTAAACAAAACTATTTATTGACTGGTTTGATTGTTGAAAAATAGAGGACATTAAAAAATACTTAGCATGTTCATTTAATGTACTTCATTGGAGTACTGACAAAAGCAAAAAGCCAAAAGGCAGGGAAAATTAAGAAGCAGAAAAGACAGGCTGCATGGCACGCTGAATACAAATGAAAAGCACATTTACCTTCGTAATAAATGGGAAATTCCATTAAAATAAAACAGGAAGAAATCATCTTAATAAAAAATGGTAACATGTAATATATAAAATATATTATATACATATATATTGAATTGTATAGACCTGGGGTCTGGATAGTTGAAGTTTGTGGTGTTTTTATATATTTGGAAACTCGTGGTGTTCTTTATCTATTTGGAAGCTTTTTTTTTTTTTAGTTTATGAAATTTTCTAAACTCTAGTTTGTAATAATTGTATTGCTCAATATGGTTAAAATTGTAGCACGAGAGGTTAGCTAAGGCACCAAGGAATACCTACAGATTAATGATCAGCTAATGAGTCACATGTATGTTCCCTTTCTTAAAAAATTATAAACCTAAAATATTACATGAATTGATATCCTTGGGATGAAACTGAATAATTAGGAAGGGACAAAATTGCACTGTGGTTCTTAAAAGGTCAGAGACTATTACAATTGACAAATCACTATCTCTGAGTGTCAAATATCAAGTAATGGTAAGGATGTGAGAAAGGAAATTAGAGAAACTTTAGACATTCCTTCTCCCTAAGTGTATTTAATTCAGGAAATACCGCAGGAGAAAGAGAAGGTGGTAACATAATGCAGGCATTTAAATGAAACCAGAAGAAAATGCCAGCCCACAGAAGGAAGGAAAGCAGTGGCTATAGAGTTGGGATGATTTATGTGTCTAAATGAAAGAACCATGGGAGTCACATTCAGGAAAATGTACTTCCTGGTATGTGAGTTTTATAGAAGGCTTATTCTACCTCTGATAATGAGCTGGTAGTATATAACCCTGTTTTCCAGGAACACTTCTAAAAGTTTTCTGGATTAATTAAAATCAAAATACACCTACTTGCTTCTCACTACATGTTAATTATGCATGCTATTTATTAGAATGCAATATTTTAATTTGCATTAGAAAATAATTGACATTTTATAGTGATATAGAGCATTTTTGCAGTACACCAAAATCATAGTCAGTAGTTGTTTTTGATATTGTGAAGTGTTCGGGATGTCTGATATCACTAGTCCTGTTTCTATTTGGAGAAACAAGTCAAAAATGTTTGATGCTTACACCCCTATTCACGCTGTTAATACTAAAGTCTATGTTATTTCATGAATTCTATAATATTGCACGGCAAGGTTGAGTTACAAACATATATTATGTTTATAACAATAATAATCAAACAAAAAAGGTGTCAACCTGAGAAGAAGCATGGGAGGTGTTTGAGGGAGGCTAATTAGGAGTGGTTGGAGGAAAAATTTGAAGGAGGGAAAGTAATATAATTCTTTTTAAATTGAAAAAATATTTAAAAATTATACTCCAGAATTGCTAAGAATATATATTTCAAATATTATCATTACAAAACTGATGCGAATGTAAGGTAGTGGGCATGTCAATTATATTGATCATTAAGATTTATACTGTATACATTCAAGAAAACATATATTGTACATTGTGCTGCTCAGTAAATCTAATATTTGGAGAAATAGCTCTCCATTTCTCACAATCCCTTCACCTTAGACTTTTTATTGGAATACAATTTCTAAAGAAAATAGCTATAGTCTCCAGAGGTGCTCTGTGTTCTCTAAGGGTGGCATTGGAAGCTACAGTATAGATGAGTCTCATAGTTAACATTGATTTCCTCTTAAAACATACCAAAGAATGAGGTAGTTTTTGTAACTTCTAAATATACTGGATCTTAGAAATTTAAATATAAATTAAAGTAGATTTCCCCAAAGCACAACCTCTAAAAATGCAAATCTCCCTTTCCTTCTCACCTGTTATACTTCCTAAAGCAGTCAGATTTGTAGCCATATAGATAGAAATGGACAAGTTCATCTAAAGCTATGGTTCACTGTGAATGTGTATATACATTCACAGTAATGTGTATACATAATCCAGTGATTACACATGATAGAAACTGTGTGAAACTTATGTTACATTTGTAAATCTATGCCTTTGGTATACAAATGACTCTTATATTATCCTGACAGGACATTATATCAGAGATTTAATCAGCAAATCATCCTCAGAACCATTAACTGACTTATCCAGAGTTGGGGTTTGCAAAAAAGTCTGTCTCCAGAGCTTCAGTATATAAATCAGACACTGAAACATGTTACATGATGACACAGAGAGACCAGAGAAGACATTAAGTCAAGACGGCATTACTCCATGTTAGATCCTGGTACAGCATAGCTTTTTAATGATTAGACTTGACTGAATGATGAGTTGCTGCTATGTATCAGACAAAGTCATGAAATAAAGTGATAAAATAACACGTCAGGCAGCCACAGGTATGTCATTTCTTAGTTTGGGAAGCTGCAGGCCCTGTGCTTCCTATAAAATCATATATATTTATCCCTCTCAGGTCTCTGAGGTGGTTGAAGAACAGATAGCTAGAGTCTCATAATTTAATTTTGAGTTGTTTAGGAGTCAAGAGAGTGTTATAGATCTAAGAAGATACTTTTAAAATTGTGTTGCAAGTTAGTATGAATGTTGAGTCACATATAGACCTTTAAACTCATGGAGATGTTTAGATAGTAGAATGTTAAAGTCAAGTACCAAATACATATGGACTGGTCATTGGGAATGTACGTTAAGCCATATAACCCTCATAACTGTGGCCTAATTACCTCTGTTGTACTGTATTGTATTTGTTATTATAAGAGAAAGAGCCATTTGTTGGACTGAAAGGGGAAACTGTAGGGGGAAATAAGATATACCTTAAACTTAAAAGAAAAAAAAAAGGGAAGAGGATGGGGGGTTGAGGGTGGGAGGGTGGGACTGGAGGGGGAATAGGCAGGGGACTGCGATTGAGATGTAACTTGAAGAAATAAAAAATAAAGGAAAAAAAAGAAAAAATAACACTTAATGAATTCTAAACTTATAAATTCTTAATTAAAATTGACAAATGTTACTTAAGTATTTGCATTAATTTCACTCATATTTTTAAAAAAAAAGAAAATTCATGCAAACTATGTTCATATCACTCAAATAACACCAGTAGCTATAGCCTTAATTTTTCCATGGAGGCTATAATTATTTTTGTTTTAATGTCTCATTGACATTATTCTATTACTATGAGGAGAGTCCACGAATGAAGCTACTTATAAAGGAAACATTTAATTGAGGGCTTGTTTATAGTTTTACAGGGTTAGTTCATAATCAGCATGGCATGGAGTATGGCAGCAGGCAGGTATGCAAGGCACTGGAGCAGAGTCTGGTGGCTCACATCTGATCTTCCAGTTGGAGAGAAAGAGAGAGAGAGACTAGGCTGACTTGGGCTTTTCAAACCTCATTGCCCACTCCCAGTACACACCATCTGCAACAAGGTCACACCCATTTATTATGTAAACACTATTTGGCCTGCATGTATGCCTGAAGGCCAGATGAGGGACCCGGATCTCATTATAGATGGTTGTGAGCCACCATGTGGTTGCTGGGAATTGAACTCAGGACCTCTGGAAGAACAGCCAGTTCTCTTAACCTCTGAGCCATCTCTCCAGCCCCATACTTCCTAATCTTTCTCAAAGAATTCTAGTAACTGGGGGCTAAGCATCCAACTTATGAGTCTATGGAAGACATTCTCATTCAAAACACCACAATATGATACATATTATCTTACTAAAACGTTCCTGATGCTAAAAATAAAGTTACATGAATCATGGGAGAAACAGTATTGGGAACAAATCAACAAAATCTAGTGTGGCTGTATACAAAGTTTACTAACAAGATAACCGACAGCTTGAATTACTTGAGTAATGTGGAGAGACATCCATACATTTAGGAAATGAACTGATGTGTGGAGAGAATGGGTATAAAGATTGTATTTGGGGTTCAGGGAAGAAGGAAGAATTAAAATAGTCATGTGACTGACTTTTAGATTGTCACAGCAATAAATGGCATGTACCAGGAGCCCAGAGTTTGCTTGGATCTGAAGTTAGTAGTGAGAAAAAACTGAACCAAAGACTCCCGAAAGCTTCTTTAAAAACATATAATAGTCTATGATTGAACCTACAAAAGAGGATGATGGAGGTAATACAAATTTCTCTGAAGTTCAACTTTATAAGACAAGTGAGTTTTGCAGCTTTTCAGCAATTAATTCTGATTTTTTTGCATGAAGAATCTAAGAGAAAAGCTAATTGGCAGTTGCATGTAATTTCACATCTAGTTATAAATGGATGAACTTAAATTCAAAATACCAGATGACCTGCATGCATTATAAATTGCAGTAGCATATATAAGATGGATACTGTACCTCACAATTTTTCTCACTGATTACTAGAAGCTATTATACATCATGTTAAGGATTCCTTTTTTAGTGAAAACCAGAAGAACTATAAAAATTATTTTTTAACATTAGATAACATTTTTTTCTGAAAAGGAAGTTATTTTAAGATTTATTTTTTGTCTAACAAGTAAAATGAAGTTAGAGATAAAAATAAAACCCCCACAGAAATCATTTAATTAAGGATAACATTCCCTAATATACTAAAGAATAGTGAAATAAAAATGCACTAATATTGCTAACATGACTGAAAATCTGCATGTGTTTATGAATTAGAGATGGTCTGTAAATAGTGAGTGTAGAACAGCTGTCAATAAAAAAGTAAGTTTTCTTATAAGGTTATAAGATAATAACCAAACTATTTCTGTGACTAAAATGTATGACTTAGGAAATGATCCAAGTTACTGGGCATGAAGTTCATCAAAAAGTCAATATTCAGAGATAATAGTCTTAAAAATAAATCTAATAAAAGAAAACTAGATGGCAATGCAAACAGCAAGAGTGTATAATTCCAGAGATATGAGGTTTGAAATGCTGTTTCTTTTCTTTTCTTTTCTTTTTGTTTTTTGGGTTTTTTTTTTTTTTTGGTTTTTTGAGACAGGGTTTCTCTTGTAACAGCTCTGGCTATCCTGGACTTGCTTTGTAGACCAGGCTGGCCTTGAACTCACAGTGATGTGCCTGCTCTGCCTCCCAAATCCTGGGATTAAAGACGTGCGCCACCACGACTGCTTATTTTCTTGTCTTCATAGTCCATTTCATTTTATTTCATTTTGTTTTTAGATATTTTAAAATGACATTCACATATGTGAATGTGTATTTGTGTGTGTGTTTTTCATATGTCTATGATTCTGAGGAAGTCAGAAGAACACAGTGGCTCACTTAGAGTTACAAGCTATTGTGAACTGCCGCATAAGGGTGTGGGAACCAAACATCAGACCTCTACAAGAGCAGGAAGAGATCGTTACCACTGGACAATCTCAAGTCTCCATAGTCTCTTTTTAAAGCCTGTAATAGATACATTTTTAACCATCCAGTTTCCTGTTCATTTTTAAAAATATTATTTCCTAAATATCATTAAAACTCAAATAACTCATATTGAAGAGTTACTAAATGCATTGCAAATATTGATTTGGAAATGTCTTTAGCTTACCCAGGTTGCTGGGTTCTAAAATCCAGGGGATTACCTTGCTCATCTTACTTTACCAGTCACTAGAGCAATGACTGGAGCATAAAGATTTTCCACTCAGTTAGCATTCACCAAGTTTTCAGGAAAGAGTCTACCTGATTCTACAAACACATTGAGAATGTTTGTGGTGATTATAATGTATATACAAAAAGTTTGTGGAAGAAATTTCCAGGAGATGAGCAAGTGCCAAAACATGAGGGTGTAAGGAATGTTGAGAATGGAATGCTGAGAAAACTTGAGAGCTTCTGAGGTTTATGGAGGATGGGAGAAAGAAGAGCCAAAACATTATTATGGGATATTTGTATGCCACATTGAGAATCTGTACGTGATGGATAGAATAATAATAAGTTTTTGATGACTTGTAAGTGGAAAACCAATTTAGAAAAACTGTATTTTCATGAATTTATAAGTGAAAAACAATATAGAATATCTACTTGTTATAAGTACAATGTGTTTTCAAATATTTATCAAGAAACCCTTATGTTTCACTGATAAGATATGTTTAAGTATTGAATACACATCTACCAATATTACAGCCTCCTGTTTCTTCATTTTTACAGAAAAATTAATGAAATGGTTGCTTAAGCTTGTTTCTTACTGACAGATGCCATTTCCTCAAAATCTGCCAAAGGGACAAACCTGGAAACTTTACCCTCCACTCAAGCAAGGTGAATTTTCTTTTTTGGGGCGGCACTGATTTAACTCTGAGTGAAACTAAGTAAACATCAGTTAAGAAGCATTAGTGTGCCAGGATACTGAAAACATGCAGCATAGTTTTATAGAAGTCAGTAGAAATCCTGGGAAGAAAGTGGAAACTAATCAGATGAAAGGCAAACCTGTTTAGAGGTAGAATTTCAGTACTCTTTCACCTTTGCATGAGGGAGTGTTCTATCCTGTGGGGAGAGTGCAAAGAAAGGTTTCTAAGGCAACAAATTAGTAGCAGAAATTTAAATCTGTGTCTGGTTAAGGTACATCCATGAATCACGATGAAGTTTAAAAGCCAAGAAAACTGATTGGAGAGGTAAACTTCCAGGAGACAGGAATGGTTTCAAGGAGACAGCAGCAATGGGAACTTCCTTGGGACTCATAAAACAGTGATTTGATCAAAAATGTGTATGAAAAAAAAAAGCTTCAAATTCCTTGAATGAATACAAGGATGTTTAAACACCTAGGTTAATGAGAATTACCTCTGCGGGACAGATATGCTTCAAAAGGGTGAAGGCTGTACAATTATGAACTGTTGAACAATGCAAATATTTTGAAGGAAGACATTCAAAAAGTAAATTTCTGGAGAATTAGCTGTACTAACTCATGCATTTATTATAAGCAGAATTACCAATACAATTGTATTACAAAGGATGTCAGAGGTTTCAATATAAAACTTCTATTAGAAGTAGTTACTCTATAAAATTATCTATCCAGATCATTGAGCATCCTACACCATCTGGCAGACATGGCAGCCCAGATGTCCCCTGTCTTTATATGGAGTTTAGAGTCATTGAGTATCAAATCGAGCACCACAGACATCTCATTCTGGAGAGAAGTTACAACATTGTCCATTTGATCAATTTACTTTATATTATCATTAGCTCAAATAACATAACTTTTTTATGATAACATTCACTCCTGTAAAATAAAGCCCTTCACAAGTGGATCTTCCTGCATTCCATGCAATGATTGGGAGAAAGGATGCTAGTCATTTGCTAGAGATTTGTGCAGTGGTAGGGCAACAATGACCAGAAGACAGCAAGATATTATGTATTTCTATCTTTATCAAAAGTCATCATTATATTGGTGAGGCTCTCTCAGTGAGATCTCTTTCTCCAGTTAGGTAGAGTCAATTCCTTCCTGCATACTTAGGTTTTGGCTGTTTCCATATGCCACAAGCCTAGAGTTATTATTCCCTTTTTTGATAATTTTCCTTGACTTTCTTATATTTGAATAAATAATTTTTCTATTAAATATCTTTGAATTTTTTATTTGTAGTTTTCCAGGACAGTGGTTGTTAGTTTTGAAAGGATTCTCTCTTAGCAGATCTGTGGCATATTTTTGCTTTGGAATACAGCGGTACAAACTCTTGTCAGTGGCATATTGCTTTCTCTATCCCAGTGTGAATTCCTGTCAGGTGAGCACAAGATGGCGTGGCTTCTCGATGGGTCAGGGCAGAGGCAGAGAGAGAATGCGATACCACATGGATCTTGACTTAAATCCCTTTGAATATCGTGATGATCATCAAGGAGTAGCTTTCGCATTCTTGTTGCCATGTTTACAGATGTTTTTGTAGGCTTTCCTAAGTTACACCCCTGTGAAGGGGCAGTCCCACCATCTTGTGATGTTAGATGGAGCTTCTTTTAGGATTCCCGTTGCTTTTCACCATTATTGGCATCGTCTGCGAGGCTGAAGTTTCTTAGCAATGCCCTTCAGTGGAATACCAGGTGGCTATAGCTGGCTTCACCCATATCAACAAGTGAAAAGAGGCCAAGTTCCCTATTGTCACTAGAGCTAATCTAAACTTTTACTAACTCTTCCCACATATGCCCCCTTCTATTAAATAACTAATTTTCTCTAATATAAATATGTATCTACAATAAGAATAATCATAATTATATATACAATATAAATTTATTGCTTATGTACAATATATAAACAAAATAAACATAAATTTCTATCAATATATATATATATAGACAGTAATATTTGCATCTTTTGACAATCAAAATAAAATAAAGTGAGATGGAAAAACATACATTATATGAAATTATGTAATTAAAATTCTAACGATTTTACTTCTGGTTTTGATAAATCCTCTAAAATGATGACTTCCATAAGCTGGTCATATTTCATACCTGCTTTCTTTTAATAGCATACAATTTAAGCTGTTGAATCAAATAGACAGAATATGTAAGTGGAAGATATGACGTTGGTTTAAGGAATATAGAGTTTATTTTTTTCATTATATAAAAGTCAAAAATCAATCATCTGTAGCTCCTGACAGAAGTCTGCCTCTGTTAGTCGCATGCATAGTTTCCTCTTTTGGATCCACTGGTTGTTGAACACAATGATTTATTATTTCTGTTCTAGCTAGTGAAGAAATGGAAATGAGACATATGCACAGCCATCTCAAGGACAAGCTATAAAAACAAGATCATATGTCAACAGGAAACAGAAGTAGGGTGAGAATTAGGTTGTAAATATGACACTAATATTCAATCAGTATCCATCCCTGCCAGCACACTGTATCTTCATTCTGATATCTCTGAAGATAGAGGACTTAATTAAGTCCAATTAACTTCTCTTCAAAGAATTTGGGAGGATACTAAATGGGTCATTCTTTGGAGTAACATTCTTTAGTGTTGGGCAGCTGCTCTCATTCTCTCCACTTTTTTTTTCTTTAATTGAAAATATATTTTTTCCATACAATGGGTGCCAACTACAATTTCCCCTCCCACCACTCCTCTCAGCTCCCTCTACTTCCCTCTCTCCCAGAGCTTCTCCTCTTCCATTTCCTCTACAAAAAAGAACAGGTCTCCAAGATAAGTCAAGACTAGATAGAAAAAGACAAATCAAAAACCCTTATCTTGATGCTGGACAAGGCAATCCAATAAGAGTAAAAAGATCCTAAAGAGCAGGTAAAAGAGTCACATCATTCTTTCCTTTTTAACCACATTTTTTTTTTTATTTAAAGATTGGTTGCTGCTAATTTTGAATGGAAAATATTGAGTGCTACTTGCTTCTCTTTTTATATACATCAGGTATCACTAAACCAAATATCTAGGTGCTTATTTTGTTTGTTATTTGTGGTTGTCAGTAATGGATGAATGAATTGAAAAATAACTTTCCTCATGCTAAGAATTTATTCTCTCACTGAACTATATTCCTAGCTCCAGTTTGTTCATTTATCAATTGTTTCATGATGCCTTGTTTTCAGTAAGACAAAAAAACAAGCAATATGACATCCATTCCAGATATTGGAAATAAGGTATATAACAAGTTCATGTATTTTAGAAGCTAATATGACTGTGAGTTCATAGCTTCTGTCTATATTGGGCATAGCTTTAAATGGTCTTACATTCTTTCTTTCAATTACTTTAATGATACTGAGAAAAACTTCACATCATATAGAATTATGTTTCAAGATATTTTACCAACAGTTGTTGGAACTCGAAGAACATGATTTCATAGAAATAATATAATTAAAATAGAGAATTATAGTAAATCCATAGCAGAATTAATGTGTAGGTATAATTTCAACTGTGGATCTTAGAAATGGACTGTCACCAAGTAAAGTAAATTTTACAAGAAAAAGAGGACATCCTTTCTTTTTTATTGAGAAATACAAAAAATGTGAATTAATTTTAGAACTGTGTAGGCCCTTACTTCTCTATTGAAGTGGTAAACACCATGACAGTAACAACTCAGAGAAGAAAGGCTTTCTTTCATCTTACACTTCTAGGTAACAGTGTATCACTGAAAAGAGTCAGACAGGAACCTGAGACAAAACCATGGAGGACTATGCTTACAACATAGTTCTTCCTGCATTGTTCATCTTTCCTTCTCATGCAATCCAGAACCACTTGTCCAGGGATAACAACACCCACAGTAAATTGGGCACTTCCTGTATCAAATCAGTCTAGAAAATGTTCCATAGACTTGCCTATAGCCCAATCTGATAGAAGCATTTTTGCAATAGAGATTCCTGGTTTCCAGATGACTCTAGCTAGTCATCTGACTGGTGTCAACATGACAAAAAAACTAACCCCATAAACTTCCATATCACCACATACAGCTCTTCCACATCCTCCTAGTTTAAGGCTACTTAAAGGGAAAGCCAAAGGAAAAATAAAGTAAAATCCATGCCTGCCCACCTATTACATTCTTTCATTCCCTTCTGCTTAACCATTCTTTCAACATCAAATTGGTTCGATTTCCCAGTGATTATAGACTAGTAAGAAAGATGTCACATGATTGAAAAATTCCACCTCTTTTTGCTTTGAATTGAAAAACAGTAACTCCTTGACACTGCTAAAAACAATCTTTTTTTTTTTAAAGGATAACAAATTTCTCAATTTTATTTAGTAGAATTTTAAGAAAAGTTGCAAGTAAGCTAAAAGATATCATAAATTAGGGAAACCACAAGTTAACAATTGAAACAATATGGCTTGAAACAGCTCCACTGAGCTTTCTCTGCATTTTGGTTGTGGGAGAAGGGGAGACAGGGCTTTTCTTGATTCCACATCATAGTTCATGATATTTTAATGTTTTCAGTTGTTCTATTGTCAGTAGCATCTATGAGGAAGATTCATCAGCTTTTGTGTAGAATATTGTCAATGTTACAATTTTGTTTAGATTAATTATATAAGCCGCATCTTACTTTTTCTTTGTATTTTTCTGTACAGCCTGCACATGATGACAGATGGAACGTGGTACACTGTAAGGTTTTTGTTTTTGTTTTGTAAGCCTTTAAAAACACTTTATTAGACATAGAACATCCTTTTAATTCCTAAACAACTTAAAATTTAACTGTGAGACTATAACTATCTAGTCTTCAACCACATCAGAGACCTGAGAAGGATAAATATATCATATTATACAGGAAGTGCAGAGCCACCAGCTTCTGAAACTAAGAAATGACAGACAACTGGCTACCTGGACAGTTCCCAATTTCTCTCAATACATTGGAGCATCTGTCTTCAGCCTTTTGGCCCAGTGTCTCTGACAGACATTAATTGTAAAGCAGGAATTATGAATGACTTGCCTACCCTGTCTTGGCAGAGCTAGGCTGCCGACTTACCTTCTTCCAAGTTTTGTCTACGAACAGTATTCTGTTTATAGTTGAAGCAAGGGAGTTTTCTTGCCCAGGGACAAGCTTGCCACTAATGCAACCATCTCCAAATGGAGATTCTTTTTTTATTTTTATTTATTTTTTTCCTTTATTTTTTATTTCTTAATGCTCATCATCTACTTGAAGTAGAATAAGGAATACTGTCAGGAGTTGACATGTCTCAATATCAAAAAATCTTAAGTTAAGAAAACATCTTTGAATGCCATATTCTACTCTTGAGGTTTTGAAAACCACTTATCTATCTTCATATATTTGGTTAAGGAAATATTGCTTGTCTCTTAGCGACTTGATTTGTGATTAATTTAGAAAACATCTGTGATACACTATGCTAGTACCTAACAAAATGACATGTTTGAATGAGTATTAGTTTGCATTTCTTAAAATTATCCTAAACAGTTTGTGACAGTTGGTATCAAAAGGCCAAAACTTAAAATTTCATTTTTAAGCATTATATAGGTACAATACCTTTAAAAGGGTTAACTTTGATTTTGTATCAATATACAAAGATCATTACTGATGTAGCCAAATATAATCTTAATTTTGTATCAATACACAAAGATATAAAAGCATATCTAATAATCTATGCCTTTTTCTTTATCATTCCTATATTATGTCATTTTAAGTTGGTAATGCAAGTTAAGATGGAAACTGAGTTAGCTATAGAGCTTTAAATTCATTTAAAGATATATAAGAGATATATAGATAATAGACTATTAATATCTGTTGCCAAATATGTATGAACTGGATATTGGGAATATATGTTATAACTTACAATTTTCATAATTGTGGCTTAACTATTCTTATTGTTTTGTATTGTTTTGATTGTTATAAGAAAAAGAGCCTTTTATTGGACTAAAAGGAAGAGCTGTTGGAGGGGAAGATACACCTTAAATTAAAAAAAAAGCAGATAGGAGGATGAGGGGGAAGAAGGTAGGAAGGTGGGACAAGGAGGGGGAGGAAGGAGGGAACTGTGATTGAGATCCAACTTGAGGAAATAAATACATGTAAAAAAACCCAACAAAACCCCCACTTTATTAATATGTTTTTCACAAACAGGAGAAATATATTTACCAGTAACAGAAAAATCCTTATTTTACACAAAGGAAAGAACCCAGAAGCACGGGGCACCATAACTGCTGGTGCCACTGGTTTCCAGGATTTCTGAGCTCCATGTCACCTGAAACTTAATCTTTCTCACCCTCCAAGTCCAGTAATTGCTGAGTGATACACAGCAAGTACCACCACACCTGTTCTGGTACATCCACACTCCCTTAGCTTATCAGCATAGAGCTTCCCTTGCAACAGATTAAGATTAAATATACAATCCTACCTTTTATGAAACAAAGTTATTAATTCTGAACAATAGTAGAACATGAATGTACTAGTTGAATCAGTAATTCATTCTTTGTTCAGATGGCTTCTGGTGTCCAACAATCCTTTAAAACCATTCTTCATTTATGAGAGAAGTATATGCAGAATCCCCTTGACTGTATTCCTGCAGAGGGGCACATTCTCAGAGAAAGGGCACATCCCTGTGCAGATTACCAGATGACCACAAGGAATGATCATAATAGAAACCTCTCTGTCCATAAACAGTAAGGTTTTGTCAAAAAAAGGAAGCAATTTCTAGGTTTTTGTTTTTCCGTTAAATAACCCACCTTTCCCTTCTTATTCAGACTTTAATGATAGGCATCTAGCTCTAACATGTTAGGTTGTACTTCCTACTTCTTTGTACAAATATACTGCAATCCATCTATCTATGTATCTATGTATCCATCCATCTGTCTATCTATCTATCTATCTATCTATCTATCTATCTATCTATCTATCTATCTATCTATCTATTTAAATACGATTATTTATTAATTCAAGTTACATATCAATCACAGCCGGTCTGTGATTGATACATCTCCTCCCCTTGAGGTCCTTCTCTCCCACCCTCTACCTGATTTCCCACCTATCCTACTTCTCTGGTGTGGGTACCCCACATATCAGCCCCCTTCAGTTCATTACTCACAGGAGGGCTAAGAGCATTCTCTTGCTCTGGGGCCTTACTTCCCTGCTTCACTATGATAAAAGTGTCCCACTAAAAGGTAACAGTGTCCATGACTGAAATTGCCCCATCCCTACTTCAGGGATCTGTATGAAAACCAAGTTGCCTATCTTTGTATGGGGGGGTCTAGGTCAAGTCTAAGCTTTTTTTTAATTTTTTTTTTATTTTGATTAGTGTTTCTGTTGCTTTAAGCCTCTAGGGGCCTAGGTTAGTTGGCTCTGTTGATCTTCATGTGTTGATCTTGACCCCTCAGTCTCTCTATTCCTCCTCCCTCTCTTACATAAGGCTCCCAGAGCTCCACCTAATGTTTGACTGTGTGTCTGGGCATCTGTTTTGATCTACTGCTTGATGGAATTTCTTGTAGGATAGTCATGCTAGGTTCCTGTTCCTTTGGGTCTGTGGATTGCAGAATTATCCTTCACTATATGGCTAACATCTAGTTACATTTGAATACATGCCATGTGTATCTTTCTGGGCAGTGAGATGCTTTTATACACAAAGCTTTTCTGAATATGCTTTTTTGTTTAATTTTTATTTTTTTGGTTAATTTTTCTCTTTCTCCTTGGTGCCATTACCAAGAAATGTCTTTGTGTTCATCTGGAAAAGGGACACTAAAGGGTATATGACAGTCAGAATAAAAGTCATTTGCAAGGCAGGAGGTACAGAGAAATAAATTTCACACCATAGTAGAGATTGAGGTATCCTTATTCCAACAAAGAAACCACTTCTCTCTATATCTCTTCTTCCATTTAAAGTAGTACATTGTTATTTTGTGGGGAGATTCTTTTTCTTATCCATTTTGAAACTTTTTTGGATGTTTATTTATTTTGAATATAATTATGAAATATGTTAGGCTCATGGTTGGAGAATAAGAGGGAGAAAATGAAGACAAAAGGCTTACATAACACAACTCTCAAAGAACCACTTCCTTTATTATTCCCTCAAATCTATTCCTTCTTTCTCTCCCCTTTTTCCTTCCATTCTCCCTCGTTTTCTAACTCTTAATGAATCTTTACTAAGTACATGCTTCCTTTCAGGATTGCTGCTAGATTCTGGAGAGTTAAATAATGAAGTCAAAGATCTATTTCATGTCTTCAAGATCCAGTCATTCTAATTGGAGAAGAACTATAAGCATAATTAAGAAAATAATTTAAAATTTACTTTATGATTATTTTCCCAAAGGAAGAAAAGATCCCTCTGCTCCATTTATTACTGGATTAAACTTCATGTACAAGGAGCAGATAGAACTAGAGCACAGAGGGTGTTTTCAAGGTAGAAAAATAGTGCAGGGATGTAGTCCCTTTATCAAGAAGAGCAATGAAAGTAATATAAAGTGGCTGGATGAAACCATCACATTTTGAATTTTAAATCGCTGCACTGCTGGGTCTAAGGCATGAGGCAACAGAATGATGTGTAGTGAGAAAAGGGCAGACAGTTTATAAAGGCTTTATGCACTGTTTGTAGGAGTTGCAGTTTTGTGAGACAATGAAATATTCTGGAGCCTTTAATTCTGAAATAATCGCATTTTCAGTAACGGTTACAAAGATTTTGCTGACAGCTGTGGCGACAATGTACATAGGCTGCTTGACTTAGTAAGGCAGTTACTCCCATTGTGTCAACCAGTTGTACCTTGTAAATATCGTAAGTAGTACATTTAGGGAACCTAACATATTCCACATCAGGACTTATCCAAAGGGCTTACTACATAGATTGTAAGAACTGTGGTCACATCACTAACTGAGAACCTTGCTTCACAGACAAGCATTGTCAAAAAGTATCATATTGTTACTTCTAGGACAAGACCAGTTTCTAATTCCAAGCAGGGTTTTCACAGAATGCATAATACTTTCACGCCATCGTAAAGTCAAAGACTCTTGAGATGAACCACTATAAATCAGAAAATATCTGTTCTATGAAAATATGGCAGAGGAGGCAGGAGGCATCAATTGTTCTGGTGTGTGCAGATGAGGTTCTGAGCTAAAGCCGTAAAACAAGATTGCAGGGGAGAGGCAGGTTTAAGTTATATTAACAGTGCAAATAGGGAGACTAGTGATTACATGCATGTGGTTTTAAGTCCAGGGAAGAATTTCATTTAGGTGTTTCATTTGGGTGTTTTTCTCCCTAATGTAAGTGTATAAATTACACAGAATATTTGTAAATATTTCAGAATGCTAGGTCTCGGTGTTCAAGAGTCTGGGCAAAAGAATTTCTTGTCTTCAAGTGAGAGAGCAGCACTATTGATACACAGACCTTTTGTAGCTAGTCCACATTTTTCATCACCAGGTGACATCCAGAAAACATAAAATGAAATGATAACTGATTCAACTGGAATCTATATGTTTTATTTCAGTATTAAAGCTCTTTGGAAGTCTGATCAGAGCAGCATTTAACAAGTCATAAAAATATCTAAGGAACTAAAGCTGGCAGAAAAGTCTATTTAATCATATTGCATTTCACTCTCCTTTCAATTGCAACTATCAGACAAGTTGTTGAGCATGAGTGGGAGATTCAAAATATAAATTCATGAATATCTTGTTTTTAAACGCTTTATGTGTCAACAGAGTTATAATTTAATTCACTTCTAGTCTAAGCATTTTAAAAATTATGTATTTGGTATGCATACAAACACACTTTGCTTAAATTATGTATTTACACAAAAATATAAATAACTTTGAAGTAATCTTTTAAACATTAAGATTTTAGTTTATAGTCAGTTATTTTTCAAGATTTTATTTTTAATTATGTGTTTTTATATATGTGTTTGTGTGTTTGGGAGGTTGTACATTTGAATGCAGTTTTTTTTTTTTATAAATACTTTATTTTTTTTTCTTCAAGTTACATCTCAGTCACAAACCCCTCCCTATTCCCCCTTCCTATCCCGCCCTTCCACCCTCTTCCCCCCAGAACTTTCCCCTTTCAGTCCAACAGATGGTTCCTTCTCTTATAACAGTAAGTATTATATAAAACAATAGATATAAATATGCCACATTTATGAGAGATAAATGGCCCAGTATACCTTCCCAATGTCCAGTTCATACATATTTGGCCCCTGACTTTAACATTCTACTATCTAACCATCTCCATGACTTTAAAAGTCTATATCTGACTCAACATTCATACTAACTTGCAACACACTTTTAAGAGTATCTTCTTAGATCTATAACACCCTCTTGATTCCTAAACAACTCAAAATTTAGCTATGAGACTCTAGCTGTCTATTCTTCAACCACCTCAGAGACCTGAGAGGGATAAATATATTTGCTTATATAGGAAGTGCAGGGCCTGCAGCTTCCAAAACTAAGAAAGGACATACCAATGACTGCCTGGACAGTTCCCATTTTCTCTCCATACATTCCTGCATCAGTCTTCAGCCTTTGGGTCCTGTTTCTATGACTCCAAGTAGAAGATAAGCATCGAAGAATCTCCACTGTAAGATGGTTGAATTAGTGGCAAGCCTTTCTCTTGGCATGAAAAAACCCCTTGCACCAACTGCAGACAAACTGCTGTCCAAAAAGGACAAAACTTGGTAGCAGGGAAGTCGACAGCCTAACTCTGCCAAGACAGGGTAGGTAAGTCCTTCATAATCCCTGCTCTACAACAAATGTCTGTCATAGAATGCAGTTTTTGAAGTGGAAAGAAGTGGGTGGGAGATACCCTGCAGATGGATTTATAGGTGGTTGTAACTTGCCTAACTTGAAACTGGTAATGGGACCTAACTCAGGTCTTCTGCAAGATCAATATAGTTCTAAACTCTTCATCTGTCTCTCTAGCTCCTAGTATTTTTGTTTGTTTGTTTAATTTTATTTTCTTTTTTTTAGATCTATACTTGCATCATAACTAGTTTCAAAAAATATTGATTGATTTATTGACTGGTTGATTGATTGATAATGGGTGTGCGTTTACTTGTGCCATTGTGTGCTTCTGGACATCAGAGGCCAACTTGAGGGTTCCTTCCTTTTACTGTGTGATTCCAGGGATTAAACACACATTGTAAGACCCAAAAACTATAAACACTTTTACCCAGTGAGTCATCCTGCCAGCCCATAACAAATACTTTCTAAAATTGAATGTGAAATTTGTTTAAAGTCACTAATATTTAATTTTGCTGTTTTATTATTCTGTTGCAAATACAGTGACAATGAGGCTCTTGCTGTTTCTTGGGCACAGTGTTTTCCATCCCAGTGGAAAATAGCCTTGTATTATTTCTAGAAGGGTAACAAAGGATGAATACCTGTTGAATTCTATGCCTTTCTGAAGACAAAATTTCTTTATGATAGTAATGTTGGCTTTCCTTTTCCTCACAGATTTCAGTGGCAAAAACAGAAATGCATTGACGGTGATTTCAAAGATGTACCCCTCCTCCTGTGTCATCAATAGTATTTTCTAGTGGATTATTTTGTCTGGATGAAATAATTGACATTTTTTTCTGGTAATCCTTCAGATTAGCACTAGTGTGGAAATGTTTGAGGATAGATGAGTCCATACCTATGGTCACTTAACTTTTGGCAAAGAATGCAAATTGACCTATACTTATCACCTACACAAATTTAAGTCCAAGTGGATCAAAGACCTTAACATAAAGTCTGACACTAAATCTAATAGAAGAGAAAATGGGGAAAAGCCTCAAACTCATTGGCACAGGTGACAAATTGCTGAACAGAACACCAATAGCTCAGGCTCTAAGACTAACAATCAATAAATGGGACCTCATGGAACTGAAAAGCTTCTGTAAGGCAAAGGGCACTGTCATTCGAACAAAATGGCAACCTACAGACTGGGAAAAGATCTTTACCTACCCCACATCCAACAAAGGGCTAATATCCAAATTTTATAAAGAACTCAAGAAATTAAACACCAAGAAACCAAATAATCCAATCAAAAAACGGGGAACAGAACTAAACCGAGAAATCACAAAGGAGTAATCTCTAATTGCTGAGAGACAGTTGAAGAAATGCTCAACATCCTTAATCGTCAGAGAAATTCATCAAGATGACTCTATGATTCCATCTCACACCTGTCATAATGGCTAAGATCAAAATCTCAAATGACAGCATATGCTGGTGAGGCTGTGGAGAAAGGGGAACACTCCTTCATTGCTGATGGGAGTGCAAACTTGTACAACCACTATGGAAATCAATCTGGTGATATCTTAGAAAACTTGGAATATCACTACTTCAAGACCCACCCATACCACTCCTAGGTATACATCCAAATGATTCCTCACCAGACTACAAGGATATCTCCTCAACTATGTTCATAGAAGATTAATTTGTAATAGCTAGAAACTGGAAACAACCAGGATGTACCTCAACCGACAAATAGATTAAAAAAAAAAAAACAACAAAAACCAAAAAATTGTGGTACATTTACACAATGGAATACTACTCAGCCATCAGAAACAAGGAAATCATACATTTTGCTGCCAAATGTATGGAACTAGAAAAACTCATTCTGAGTGAGCTAATCCTGACCCAGAAAGATACACATAGCATCTATTCACTTATAACTGGATTTTAGCCATATTGTATAGGATAACTATCCTACAACCAACAGACAGAAAGGAACAGGAACATAGATTTTTTTACCTGTTAGTGAGACACTTTGCCCTAGTAGGTCTGCCATATAGGCTCCCAGTGCAAGAGGAAGCTCTTAGCCCTCATATGACTGCTGAACTGAGGGGTGCTGATATGTGGCGGCACCCCACATAGGAGGAGTATGTTGGGGTAGTGTTAAGCATTCTAAATGTTAATTAATTGGTCCTGCTTGCTGTCTGTTACTTACATTGACTCTGATTGGTTAAATAAAATGCTGAGGCCTGAGATTGGGTAAAGACAGTGAAAGGTGGGACTTCCTGAGATTAGAGCAGGAAGCCTGTGTTTTAGTCAGAGGATTAATTCATTCCAGCCAGGAGCAGGAAGAAGAAGGCATTCTAGCCAGCAGCAGGAAGAAGACACACACCATGGGTTAGAAAAAAGAACCTCATTCCATATGGCCAGGAACATCGACATGGCATGGAGAGTGGCAGTCCAAGGGGACGTATGTATATATGGGTCATATTTGGGTAATAGAATTACAAGCTAGCTTACATGGGCCAAGATTTCTCAACTCAGGCCTAGGCTTGGTAGAAATCCATATGGTGTCTGTGTGCTCATTTATAATGGTAGAATAAGGATTAAAGGCTGCAGAACAAATTAACAATAATATAAATACTGGGTAAATACTTTAATTAGCCATATATTTTTTACAGGAGTAGAATAGGTGGGAGAAGGTGGAGAGGGTGGGAGGGGGAAGCCGGCAGGGGTGACGGGAGGGGACTGTGATGGAGATGTAATCTGAAGTAATAAATAAACATAAAAAACTAGGATACAATTTCTGGTCTTCCAAGTTTCAGAAGGAAATCACACATGTACAAATGACTGATAAACATGCTGTTTAAATATTTTAGCAAAACCAAAATGAACTCCTATAAATGTCACACAATTAGATCAAGGTAATCACTCAAATACTTGCTTAGCTCCGAAGTCCATCTCAGTTCCAAACTTCCGTCTCAGTAAATATCTATGCCATTAGAAAGGCCATTCTGAAGCCATGAACTTCACTTAGGTTTTACATTGTAACTATCCTATCACTCACTTATATTTTTGAAATTATAGAATAATTACATCATTCCCTCCTTTTTCTCTTTCTAATCCCTCCCAGTGTAATCCATGTTTTCTCTCTCCCTCTCTCTTTCTGAAATTCATAGCCACCTTTTCTTTAATTTTATATATGTACATTCATAGAAACATACACAACTTGCTTAGTCCATATAATCAATATTACTTGCATATATTTGATTGCTTTATCTATGAAGTCTCACCAACATTATGGTTACCTAAACATGACCTGAATAAGGCCACCAACACAGACATGCTAATGTGGGGAGACAGATTTCATAGGGCCTCAAACATAGACAAAGAACTACAGGAAACCAATGAATGCATCAAATGGGAGAAATAGTCTTCATTAGAGAAAAGCCCACAATTAGATGTTTCGGTATCAATGGGTCAGTTATACTGCATTTTATAAACTTGTTTTCCACAAAAATCATAGAAAATATTGTAGAGCTGAAATACTAGGAAATAATTTTATATCTTCTTTCATGGTTCATATTTCTTTTTGTTTGCATTGTTTTCCTCCACATAACACTTTCTTAGTGTTTTTTCTAAGTGTTCTACTATACTCTTAATTATAATTATTTACATACATACATTTTATGCTATAATATGAATAGGAGAAAGAGGATACATTTTATTTTCTTGTTTTCTGTGTTTGGATGATATCAATTAATATTTTATATTCTTTTGTTTTGCTTTTCTATGTTTTTTTTTCAAGAGCAGGTTTCTCTGTGTAGTTATGGCTGTCCTGGACTCACTCTGTAGACCCAGCTGATCTCAAACTCACAGACCTCTGCCTGCCTCTGCTCCCAAGTGCTGGGATTAAAGGTGTCCACCACCACATTTGGTAATATTTTATATTTTTGATCTATCCACTGTCCTGCAAATTTTGTGATTTCATATTTAGGGCTGAATAATATTCCATCTTATAAACGTACCAGATTTATCATTATCTAATTATCTGTTGATGGAAATCTATGCTATTTCAATTGTCTTTTTTCCCCTGTTTATTTATTACTTCAATTTGCATCTCCATTACAATCCTTTCCCTTCACCTCTCCTGGCCCCACCCTTTCACCCTTCCGCCCTCTTCCCCTTCTCCCACCTATCCTACTCCTCTGGTGTGGAGTGCCCTACATATCAGCCCCATTCAGTTCAGCAGCCATATGAGGGCTAAGAGCTTCCTCTTGCACTGGGGGCCTACATGGGAACAGCATCCCACTAAAAAGTAACCAAGTCTATGTTACTGTTCCTTTCAGTCTGTTGGTTGTAGGATAGTTATCCTGTACTGTATGGCTAAAATCCAGTTATAAGTGAATAGAAGCCACATGTATCTATCTGGATGTGGGTTAACTCACTCAGGATGAGTTTTGCTAGTTCCATCCATTTGGCAGCAAATTGCATGATTTCCTTGTTTCTTAACCTCTGAGCTATCTCTCCAGCCCGATTTCCTTGTTTCTGATGGCTGAGTAGTATAGTATTCCACTGTGTAAATGTACCAAAATGCTTGACCAGCATTCTGCTCACACCTACAGCTTAGTAAAACTGTCACAGGTAAGTAGCCATCATAGGAGCTTTAGAAGTTTAAAAAACATTCTTCCAGAAGTAACAAATAGCTGAGTGGAAAAAGATGATCTAAGTAAGATGGAAACATAGAATAAATGAATGGAGACAGCAAAAGTGCCAATGTTGTGCAACAGAGTATCTTTTGATATCATTACAAGAACTATGAAAGAATTCTATGAAGAGAGATCAAGTTGCAATGTAAAGGTTTTCATACAGAATTCTGAATGTATTTTGAAGAAATTTAATTATTCAAGGTTATAAGAAGAGCACACAGAAAACAGTCTTGACTTCCTTTCTACTTTCTGAGGGATCTTGAAATCATAGTCTATATCCATGTCTACAAGATCACAAAATTTTTGATCATTTAATTAATTCTTTTTTTGTTAAGCTTCAAGTTAAATATGTGATATCTTTGTCTTGCCTATTGTTGCCTCTTCTCATTGCTAGATCTCAAAAATGTCTTATTAATTTAGTGACTAATACAGGATAAAAACACAAATTATTTGTTAAAATAATCCATTATTATTGAAACATTTTAACCCACTGCTGAGATGCTTTCATATTTCTTTTACTTACTAGCATTTTTCACATGTATAGGCAGCTCCCCTTTGCAATGATTAATAATTAGGTGGGTAGATTTACTATAGTTTTGAGTATTTTGTACACAGTATATTGTCTGAAGTCAACCTGCTCATAGCTAATTGTTTCCAAGAGCTATAACTAGACTAAATATTTTGTCTTCATTCACCATCCTGATAGAGTTTTGGTTACTAATGAGTTATTTCAAGAGGTCAAACACTTCAATTGTACCATCGTACTCTCATTTCTTAGTAGAAGATGTTGCAAAAGTGTCTCACTTGTAATAATTATAAACTATTGTGAGCTGTTATCAAAACTCTTTTTTAGTGTAGAAAGCACTATGATGTTTTGTTAATTTAATCTGTTTCTGTTATGTTTCTTCATGGGAGGAATTACTTCAGTCCAGTGGTTCTTAACCTTCTGTATACTGCAACCTTTTAATATAGCTACTCATGTTCTGGTGACGCCAAACAATAGAATTATTTTCATTGCTTATTCATAACAGTAATTTTGTTACTCTATGGATCCTAATATAAATATCTGTGTTTTCTGATGGTCTTAAGTGACCATTGTAAAAGGGTTGTTTTGACCCCAAAAGGAGTTGTGATCCCCAAGTTGAGGACAACTGCTTTAACCCAATTCTTACAGTTATACATGTAACCCTGAACAATTTAATCCAACTTATGCTCTGAAGTCTCTTGATACTTTGAAAATACTGCACTGTTTTGCTATCTATCCATGTCTGTCTATCATCTTCCTAGATTTTGTCTATCTATGTATCTATGTATCTATCTACATATCTATTTATCTATCTATGTGTCTATATATCTATGTATCTATCTATCTATCTATCTATCTATCTATCTATCATCTATCTTTAATTTTATCTTGATGTAAGAAATAAATTTGAAATCTCTTGAGAAAGACCTGCTTCTCCATAATTTTGGTCCAAATTCTATATAAAAAGAGAAAATTAAATAGGAAAAGTTCAGGGAAACATCTTCTATTTTTTAGTATCTCCAGTATCTTTTGTTACTATTAATGTTACTGATTTCCCTCTGGATCATGTCAGGAAGTCTCTTGCTCAGTGGAAACCCCAGGAAGCCTGTTTTCTGAGTTGATTATGACTTTGACTCACCCAACAGGAAATCAGTATGGGGCCATCAACACCTACTTTGTGGAGGGAGTTGCTTTACAGATAGAAGTCAGTCAAGTAATTCCCCCTGCTCAATAGGAAACAAAGTATTTCATTATCTGCAATTATCTCCCTATCTAGTTTTCTCCTGTGCAGACAACTGCCATTTGGACACAGTGATGTGGAGACTGTCAGATAATATTTAGGTTAACATTGGAAGTGACAGAGAAATACTCCTACGTAATCCCATGAATTGTATATAATTATCTAACTAAAAAACCAACATACTTTTGGGTTTCAAATTACAGTTGGATGTAATTGTTCAGCATTGGAGATATATAGCATCCTACTGACATGAAAAATTCTAGTAAAAACAAGAAAATAAATATTTCAAGATCTAAAAATATATTTTCTCTTTTTTTTCATTGTTGTTAGCAGAGGAGTTTGCAGGAAGCATGAAATGATTTACTTTGTAGCTAGTGAACAGGTTTTTTGTCTGCTTTCTGACTCAAAGGCAGCCTTTTGTTCTTCTTAAAATATCAGTGGTTTGTTAAGGATAAAAATAGTCTAATTTTAGAAAGGAAAATGCCAGTTCGTGACCATTGCCTTAGAAGATGTGAACAATTTGTGATTGATGCCTGTAACACAATAAGATGCTCAGAGATTTCAGAAGAAATTGTGATCATCATACAGATCTCAATGAGCAGAAGCAGATATCAGAATTCAAAGACAGACAGCAGAGTAGCTCTGTGAACAATGATGTTATGTCTGGAAGAACAGTGAGAGGGGCAAGGAGAAGGCACCTGCAGTACACAGGTACAGGGAGGAAGAAGGTGCAGAATGTGAGGGCCAGAGCATAAAAACAAAAGGGGAATGACAGAACGAGATTTCTTAAAAATCTCTTTAAGTCAATAAGAGCACAGCTGTAGTTAAGCAGTCATTATTAAGTCCAAATGAAAAATTTCAAGTCCTTTAAAAAAAAAAAAAAAGGAGAGGGTAGGGAAACAAACTTAAGATATAAAAACCCCCATGTGTTAAAATACAGTAGTCAATTTGTATTACAATCAGTTACATATGTTTGTTTACACTTTCATTATTATTTTAAAATAACTTTGCCTAATACATAATGTGATACTTAAAAGTGGCTCTCTTCTGTGTTTAAAGTGCATTTAAGATGCCCTGACCTGGTGCTGTCTGCCTGAGCATCACATGTGACCAGGTGGACTGCAGTGACCGACCATCTGGTCACTGGATAGAAGCCCAGGACAGCACAGACCGTGCTGATATTTTGCTGCATCCGTACCCTACTGCCCAGTGGAGAGGACTTATGGAAATGGGAACCTAGGAAGGGATGGTGACACTAGGATACAAACGCTAGGGCCAATCCTAGAATTGCCAGGCCAGCTAACATTGTTGTCGGTGCTTGTTGTTGTCTTTGTCACGCAGTGTTGTGGTCACTGACTGAAAATTCCATCTTGTAAACCTCCTACAAGTTTCTTACTTCCTTGATTTATATATAACTAAACAAAGTCTCAGAGAAGTTAGTAACTCCTGAAGATTCTAAAGTTAACTAAAACTAACTTAACTTCATATGATAAATTTTTAAGTGTGCTATATTCTTTACATGGTGTATAATCTCTATATTTAAAAAAAAATGTAGGGCATTGCCATGTGTTTGATTCCATAAAAGGAAAGCTTTCACTTTTAATTTCCTTGAGAATCTGAAATTTCATTTTACTTTTGCTGATAGATTTACTTGGCATTAGAGTAAGAAACATACAAGGAACACTAAAAAAATTCAGCAGGCTTCATTTATATATTCATGGTTTATATATATATATATACTATATATATAAAGTATATATACTATATATATATAGTATATATATAGTATATATTATATATAAATGATAACATTGTTTCTTTAATAGAAAAAGAGTACAACAGTTAGGGAACAAAGAAAAGGATTTTGTGGAGGGTTTGGAGGGAGGAAAATGAGGTGATAAAACTGTTTTAATTTTAAATTTTAAAGAATTAAAGTAAATATTTTAAAAGAAATATGTATATATATGTATATATGTATATATATTTAATGAAAAATAATATTTTACCCAGACTATATAAGGTTGAAGGAAGAACATTGTAACTTATAGCCTCCTAGTTCATGGACAATCTTTTTGACATACTCACATATTTTAAACTTTCTCTGAGAAGGAAGCACGGAAAGACTTGGAAGTGGGTGGACTTGGGAAGGACAGGAAGAAGGCACAGTAATATAATCATATAATTGTTTACAATGTATAAAAATTTTAAATAAATTTTAAAACAAACTCAAAACAAAAATAACTTTTCTTGAGTAATTCACTACTAACAATGCTTTCAATAAATATAGCAAATAGCAAAATAATTTACCCTCTGGAAATTTAAACTATGGTCTGCAACTATGTGTTTTACCAAGTGTACTAGAGGTAAAATAAACATTTAGTGTTAAAATAGAAGAATCTAAAATGATTTCTCATTAAAAAGATTCACTTGAGAGACTCAATCGAACCATTTTCTCAGGTTGAAATATAAATGTAACAGGAAAAAATTCTCAGATTTAGTAACTAACTGATCTCAGTATTCTGGCCACTTAAAATTAACCTCTGCATTCTTTGACCAAAATGAACTAAAATTTAGATCTGTCTGTAAATGTGTTTTCCTGAACATGTATTATAATTCTGAATAAATACCAAAGGAGCCATTAGTTTAAAGAAAGAACATTAAAGGTTATGAGAAGGAGCTAGATGCAGAGAGAAGATTTACAAAAGGAAAGTGTGCTGTTCTTTCTCAGAAGTATTGGAACTTACATAATGATGGATAAGATTCACTGAATAAGTCCTGCTCAGTAAGAAAGAATTTATGCCTGGTGCTGAAACCTAGCTCACTCCCCATAGCTGGTGAGGCCATAGGCCTTGGTAGATAATTTATTACTGCTGCTTTACTAAACCAGGGTAATTTCTAACTCCATTCTAAATATGCTCCCAGATAAGGGAGTCTCCTGCCTCTCACCAAAGAAATTTCTTTACTTCAGCAGATAGAAATCATTACAAAAGCCACAACGGGTCAAAATGACTATGGAGTGCCCGCCCAGTCCAGGGATACATCTACAGTGCAATTCTCTACCCAAGACACAGGTGAGATTGCAGAGGAGGATGCAGAAAGATTGTAAGAGCCTGAGGTCCAATGGGACATCTGTTGTCAAGACAGTCTTCAATATATGACAGGGAAGTGGCACCAGGGAAGTATTAACAATATGGTTGCCTATACAAGACCTAAAACTGACACCACCAAGTGACATGTTAATGAAGATGGGGGGATTTTCACAGGGCTTCAATCTTCCTAGAGGAAGAACTGGAGGCCATTAATGGTTACTCTGTGAGGAAGAATCAGTCTTCTCCAGGGATGTGCCTCCTGATAGGCTCGCCAATCCTAGAAGGTCAGCCTTAAATACATATGAGAAACAATAAATAATATCAGTAGGCTGTGTTTGTAAACTTGTATACATTTGCATACATATATGTAAGAATTATAATCAAAGGATAAGTGATGACTTCAATGGGTACGAAAACAAAAGGAGAAAAAAATCGAAACTAACAAAAATAAAGTGGAAGTTATGGAAAACAATTTTGATATATAAGAAAGTTTTTCTAGATAAAATCAGTATATAGCATACAGCAAAATAACTATTATTGAACATGAAGATGGATTAATATAATTCACTCAATATTAGAAGAAAAAAAGAGATTGCATATAGAGGAAAAGCTTAAGGATATTCACTGTGTGTGTGTGTGTGTGTGTGTGTGTGTGTGTGTGTGTGTGTGTGT
>CAJQZJ010028953.1:0-51850 GCA_907164525.1 Lophiomys imhausi | reverse complement strand
TGTGTGTGTGTGTGTGTGTGTGTGTGTGTGTGTGTGTGTGTGTGTGTTTGTGAAAAGCAATGAATAGTTAAGTACTCTGTGGTAATATCTTCAAAGAGCTACATGACAAAGAAAAGGCTCCTTCCATAGAAAATATCCTTGGAAGTTTTGTTAAAATAATGATGCTTTTTGGCAAATGTAATTAGAGGACTCACAACAAAATTACAATATAATAAATATTAAATAATCCACATAGATGGAAACATATATTAACAGAAATAAAATCATGTTAAGTGATAACAACACCACAAGTTAGTTAAATAAATGCAATATCTAGAGACTATTATGTTTATAGGAAATGCTTTAATAACCAGTATTCTACAAAGGTCAACATGAGACTATCAAATCAGTTCCTTACTGTTGATGTCTTTTCTCTTGTTCTTCACTATGATACCTGTTCATTCTCAGGGAATCTGTCTTTCTCTCTTTCATTCTCCTTCTTTCTTTCTCTCTCTGATGCAATGTTGAATACTATGTGTCATGTATAGTGTATGCTGTGGATTATGTGATGTATCTTGATTTAGCAGGCAGTTCAGGTTCTGTTGCAAGCTTGTATGGGTTTGATTTTATTGTTTCTTAAGGCCTGAGATGTGACTCTGGCAAAAAACTATGTCTTTCCTGTGGATTTTGCAGAGTTTGGTTTTAGAGCTCATATGGAATATCATAAGAAGATGCTACTCTATTTACATCTACTGTCAGGGTCCTGGTACTGTATAGGGGTTTTGGGGGAAGTGTTAAGATAGGGTCACTCTGGCAAGTCAGGAGCAAATACTTTCCCAGTAGGCCTTTGCCAACCTTCACTCAACTTTTCCCTGGCTTCTCTATTTTGTCTTCAGTGCCCTTCTAGTACCCAGAGTTGCTAGCTTGTGTGCCTTTCATGGTGTTACCTTGTACTCACATAGTTCATCTCACAGCCACAAGCTCATTTTATTTATTTATTTATTTATTTGGTGTGATTCTGAGCCCACTTTTCTGAGTGACCCAGCAGCTTCCTTTGCCTCAGCTATGATCTCCACATTCTCAGTCCCACGACTAACTTGCCTTGCTTTAACTACTGTGAGGAAATTCTCCTTTAGCAGAGATGTGTGTAATGGTTAGGTCCACCACTTAGCCTTGCCCACATCCAACAATCTGGCGTTGAACTGCTTATTGTCAACTTTTTTTTTTTTAAATACTTTATTTTTTTTTCTTCAAGTTACATCTCAGTCACAAACCCCTCCCTATTCCCCCTTCCTATCTTGCCCTTCCACCCTCTTCCCCCCAGAAGTTTCCCCTTTCAGTCCAACAGATGGTTCCTTCTCTTATAACAGTAAGTATTATACAAAACAACAGATATAAATATGCCACATTTATGAGAGTTAAATGGCCCAGTATACCTTCCCAATGTCCAGTTTATACATATTTGGCCCCTGACTTTAAGATTCTACTATCTAACCATCTCCATGTGTTTAAAGGTCTATATCTGACTCAACATTCATACTAACTTGCAACACACTTTTAACAGTATCTTCTTAGATCTATAACACCCTCTACAAACAGCTGAGAACAGAAGGACTGAACATAAAAGGAGTGTACTAACATTTTTAACCATTTTTTCCATTTGGGTTCAGGCCCCAAACAGGTCTACTACGACCCAAATCAGCAGGAAGTCACTTTAAGAGAGCGACGTCCCGTGCCCAGAGGGTGGGGAAGGTGTTTCTCCACCCTTCTTTTTGGTTATTTGAAGGATAACTGAAAACTCCGATATTTAGGGGAAGAGATTACAAGCTGATAAATGGTCCTGTTTAATGGGTTTTGGAGGTTAGCCCCAGGGACTTCCTACTTTTCCTTTTCTGTATCCTTCTTCCTCTCCTATGTAGGAGTGCATAGGCTTGAGAAAAATGAGATATAGACATAGCACAGGAAGGTCCAAGAAGAATGGGCAGATTTTTGAATATGCCCTTATACCTTTGTATATTGATATAAAATTAGTAGTTTATTTTGCTAAAGTGGTATTGACCATTGTTTAATGTGCAAAAATAAGATTGTATTGGATTATTGTCAACTTTTAAAAATCATTTGCTTTTCTTTGATCACTATTAACATTTTACAAAATGGGAGGGTGTACCTGATGCGGTTTGTCCCATTGTGGCTAAAAAGAGAACCAATATTTTGTTAACACATTAGTGGTAGTTTTGACTTTCATCAGAAATACATGGTAAATTCTAATCTATTTATTCTTATTTTTCATTTTTTTCTGCATTTTCTCAAATCCTGCTTACTTATTTACATATTGTGAAGAAAATCTACCTGATATGGTCATTGTAAAAAACATTAGTTTTGGGACTGGAGAGATGGTTCCGCAGTTAAGAGCTCTGGCTGCTTTTCCAGAGGACCTGGGTTCAATTCTAAACACCCACCTGGCAGTTCACAACTGTCCGCAAATCCAAACTTGATAAATCCAACATCCTCACACAGATGTACATACAGGCAAAACATCAATGAACATTTAATAAAAATAAATACATCATTAAAAGAGAAATACATAAAAAGAAACATTTGTGATTAATATGTGGTCTTCAGGTATGAGTTAATACTACATAACTTTTTTAAGTAAAATTATAGAATTCATGATTTCAAAGGATAAAAGAATAAGAGGTCATGAATTTGAGAAAAGGGGGGATTACCACGGAATATTATCACAGGGAGGAAGGGGAGGGATTACCACAGGAATATGAGGGAGGAGAGGGAAGATTACCATAGGAATATGAGGGAGGAGAGGAGGAGCAAGGCTGATGTAATTACAGTACTCATATATATTAAGATATCAAACATTATGTTAAAGCATTACTTGAAAAATAATATCAGTTATATACTTTGGAATGCCAAAATCATGGTAGAATATGCTGCATAACCCACATAGCTAATATTAATTTACTGAAAAACAAGTGCCTGCTTGCTTAGTTAGACTAAACCTTTTAAATTGCTAATTAAAAACCACGTGATTCCTTGAAAATTGCATTCTTTTCTTTTTAAAAAATAAATTATTTGTTCGTTGCTTCAGGTTAGATCTCCATCATATTGTCCTCTTTCCCCCCTTCCCAGCCCCACCCTCCCACCCTCTACCCCCTAATCCTTCCATCCCACTCCTCTGGAGTGAAGTGTCCCTACATAACAGTCCCTTGCCCCAGTTCAGAAGTCATATGAGGGCCAAGAGCCTCATACACTGGGGGCCTACAAGGCAGCACTACCAGTAAAAAGTGTCTCATTGCCAGGGAGAGAAAACTAAAAAACAAACAAAAAAAAGGTCTATGTCCATGTTCCCTTTGGTGCATTGGTTGTAGTATAGATATCCTGTACTATATAGCTAAAATCCTACTATAAGTGAATAGATGCCATGTGCATCCTTCTGAGTCTGGGTTAGCTCACTCAGGATCAGCTTCTCTAGTTCCATCCATTTGGCTGCAAATTGCATAATTGCATTGTTTCTGATTACTGAGTAATATTCCATTGTGTAGATGTATCACAGTTTTTTAATCCATTATTCAGTTGAGGGATATCTGGGTTGTTTTCAGTTTCTAGCTATTACAAATAATCTGCTATGAACATAGATGAGGAAACTTCCTTATGATTCCATGAGGAGTCATTTGGGTGTATACCCAGAAGTGGTATGGCTGGGTCCTGAGGCAAAGCTATTCCAAGTTTTCTAAGATATCCCCAGACTGACCTCCATAGTGGTTACAAAAGCCTGCACTCCCACCATCAATGTATGAGGGTTCCCCTTTCTCCACACCCTCGCCAGCATGTGCTGTCATTTGAGCTTTTGATTTTATCCATCCTGACAGGTGTGAGATGGAATCTCAGAGTTGTCTTGAATTGCATTTCTCTGATGATTAAGGATGTTGAGCATTTCTTCAAGTGTCTCTAGGCCATTAGGGATTCCTCCTTTTTGAATTCTCCATTTAGCTCTTTTTACCATTTTTTGATTGGATTATTTGGTTTCTTGGCATTTAATTTCTTGAGTTCTTTGTAGATTTTGGATATTAGCCCTCTGTCAGATGTGGGGTTGTGTTATATTACTGAGATATATGTGATTTGGAGAAACACTCTCCAAATGAGACAAGTTATTTATTGCAGTTTCAAACAAGTAAAGTTATTTATCACTATTTCCTATCATGGATTATATTATATCTATGACAGAGGTTAAAGATTATATTTTCTTGTCATAAAAGGAAACAAAAAAAGAAGGATGTAAACTTTATTATGTTGACAAGATTTCCATAGAAAGGTATGTCACTTTAGAAAATAATTTTAAATCTTTCATGCATACTTCATTGGTTGGATAATTTTATAAATATGTATAATTTATAAAATATCCTAAAGATCCCTACTAGGCTATAACTCAAATGAAATTATTAAAATTAACATAAAAGAAAATAACTAAGGTCTGTGTATATCTGAAATACCTACATAGGTTTGGTTGTTAAAAGTTTTGTTCTCTTATAATTGACAGTCTCATTTGCTTTGTTATTTTAAAAAAATGTTAGTTCTTCAAAATATTTGGATCTTACCATTCCTTCACTCCAAATAACCCCAGACCTAATTCTTCCTCCCATACCCACTTGACTTTGTGTCCTTTTTTTAATTTTAAACTCATTAACAATAATTTATTTGTCCCACGTATACTCTTGAATTTATGGCCTTCCACTGGAATGCTCTTTTCATATCAAGGACCATACCCTTAAAGAAAACTCTCTCCCCTTCTCTCTCTGCAACTATTTTTATCAGTAACTCTTCAGTTAAAGATGAAATGTCTTGCCAAACTCTCCTTCCTTTCTTGGGATTTTCGCTTGCCTGAGTTTGCCCAATACATGTGCGTGCTATAATAACCACTGTGAGTTCATGTATGCAACTGTTCTGCTGTGTCTGAAAACATTGTTTCCTTGTAGCCATACTCTACATGTTTCTACAACAATATTTTTAGTCCCTCTGCACAATGGTCTTCAATTCTTGGGAACAAGATGCATAATATTGACATCTTATTTAGGGACAAGCATTCATTCCATAGTCTTTTGTTCTTTAGCATCAAATATTTATTTGTACCACAAACAGATGAAAATTTAATTTTTCTGTTTCCTGATTCTTGGCCAACATTTTATTATCTTGGATATATCTTTTACTCAATTACAATGCTACTTCACAGTAAACTATAACCATATAAAACTAAACTTAACACTTTTCTTACTTTGTGTTTGGTATCTAATTAGAAAGATATCATATAATAGATTAAGAGCCATATGTGAGCCATGTTTCCTTAGGCATATGCTAGAACAGAAATAAATCATTAACTCTAATGAACCTCAAATTTATTTCCATTAATATAATAAGGTAAATTTAGATTTTAATTTTTCTCTTGAGATTTATGAAAGAAGCAAAAACTGAGCTCTTGTGTAGGTTTGACGGTTAAAACTATTAAGTTATCTTGGCTGTGGGATTTTTGCAGTATGTAGCTGACTGCTCCCACAACAGTTGACAATACAGTTTTCTTATAATGGCTTAAAAATTTCCCTCATGAAAATTTTAACTACTATTTTGAAAATATATTTAAAATATGTAACCTTCCATTATAAACTATGTCCTTCTTCTCTACTAGTGTCTATGTCCAAAACCTCATAGAAGGGCCTTCCCTTCACTATGACGTCCCTGGCCATCTATGAGAAATTTGGCGCCGAGTCCCCTTCCATTTCTTTTTTTTTCCTTATTTTTTTTATTTCTTCAAGTTACATCTCAATCACAGTCCCCTCCCTATTCCTCCCTCCAGTCCCACCCTCCCACCCTCAACCCCACACCCTCTCCCCCACTTTTAAGTTTAAGGTATATCTTATTTCCCCCTACAGTTTCCCCTTTCAGTCCAACAAATGGCTCTTTCTCTTATAATAATAAATACAATACAAAACAACAGAGGTAATTAGGCCACAGTTATGAGGGTTATATGGCTTAGCGTACATTCCCAATGTCCAGTCCTTATGTATTTGGTACCTGACTTTAACATTCTACTATCTAACCATCTTCATGAGTTTAAAGTTCTATATCTAACTCAACATTCATACTAACTTGCAACACAATTTTAAAAGCATCTTCTTAGATCTATAACACTCTCTTGACTCCTAAACAACTCAAAATTAAATTATGAGACTCTAGCTATCTGTTCTTCAACCACCTCAGAGACCTGAGAGAGACCTGAGAGGGATAAATATATCTGATTTTATAGGAAGTACAGGGCCTGCAGCTTCCAAAACTAAGAAATGACATACCAGTTCCCCTTCCATTTCTTAAAAAAAAGGTGCTGGATTTTCTCCAGTTAGTTTATGATTCTGTACATTTTCCACATCAAGAGAGAATTTGGCTACATGCATGACTGCATAAGGTCAGTGAGAAAAATAACTAGACACTGAGGAATTCAGACTTGTCTTTACACACACACACACACACACACACACACACACACACCTTTCAATCTTGATTACATGCAGGCTGCAACATGTGATAAACTGACAATTCATTATCAGTGACATTTCCCAATATGTTTCTCTGAAATGTGCTTCTTCTTTTACTCCCACTGATACCTGATCCTTACCTGAGTACACATCTTCCTTAAAGGACTCTTTGCTACACTGTATCACTGAGCTTGCCAGTAGAAAACTTTCATTAATATTAATTTCCATTTTCAGGTCATTCTTTCTTCTCTATAAAAACCCATTCTCATCCCTGGCTACGAAATTTGTTCTTTATTTCTCTGAGAAAATGGAAGGAGTTACTGGGCATTTCCATGTGTGCACATGTCCTTCTCTAAACTTTCCAGCTTACTTATACTTCATATTTTGTCCTTCTGTTCCTGTATTGGAAGCTCTGTGTCCCCATAGAAAAATAAGCACTCACTCAATCTTCATTTTAGCATAATATTATTTATCAAAGACAACAAACAAAACAAACTCTCCACTTGATATAAGATTCTCTAATTATACTCTATTTCTTTTCTCTGAACAGAATACTTCTCCAAATGTCTTATTATTTATCTATTACTTCTTAAGGAGTACTGTGTTAAGGATTATTATTAAGATAAGGATTTCACTTGAGTGCCAAAAGCATTTCAGACCTACATGTCCACAACAAAGCTCATTAGCTCCTCCACCATTGTTTTCCATCTCAAGAAACATATTTCTTTCTTGTTGCTCAATCCATGAAAGTGGGAGTTGGTTGCCACATTCCATTACTAGCTTCCATATTTACCTAGTTATTGTATTCCTCCCTCTAATCCTTCTTTGTCATTAAAATTACATCATATTTATAGCAAGCAAGATGGTTCTTTTAACATGTCTGTTACACAATGTTTCATGTAATCTTGAACCCCTCTGGATATCCTCCCATTTAGTTCAGAATCCTTAAAGATACTTGTGGGGATCCACCGGGCTGACCTGTTAAGTTTCTTTTCTCTGTTTCTGGCAGCTTCCTTTTGCTGGTTCATTGTTGTTTTCTAGAATTCTTGTCTTTCCACAAAGATGACACTGGAACCTGTGCCTCATTGAATTTGTACTTAAAGCTTTTTCTCTCCTAAGAAATTGCTGTCTTTACTTATCTTTGTGAATCTTTCTCAGTGTTTACTGAAGTATCCCCTTCACTTTGAAGTCCACTTTGATCACTTGTTCCTATCACACAATGATCTTCTTAGACTTTTGTTTGCCTACCATACAAAGTACTAATATCTCTACTACATTTTGATCTTTTCTCTGGTTCATTTTTAACTACTCCATAGTTTTTGTGAAGGCAGATATTTGTGTTTTGTTGATTACTGCAGTGTCCTTGGATATTTGCACTGCCCAGGTACGTGACAGACAATCTAAAAATAACACTGTGAAGGACTCTCAGGTCCAGGTAGTACAGTTGTGAAATGGAGCTTGGTATCAAATTTCTGTAGCAAGCTTGTTCCACTCATTGTTATTTTCTTCATAACACACCAGTTTGTGTGGCTTCAACTACTAACTTTTTTTTTTTTTTTTTTTTTTTGGTTTTTCTAGACAAGGTTTCTCTGTAAAACAGCCCCGGCTGTCCTGGACTCAATTTGTAGACCAGGCTGGCCTCGAACTCACAGAGATCTGCCTGCCTCTGCCTCCCGAGTGCTGGGATTAAAGGAGTGCGCCACCACACCCGGCTCAACTACTAACTCTTAATTTTGATGTTACAATAGAATTTTATCATTTTTTATATAATAGAAGAACATTTAAAGTTAATTCTCATAGGAATTAAGGAAAAGTCAAAATATATAATTTTCTTTTAGTTCATAAAAAATCAAAATGATCTAACATTGGATATAGGATCTCAAACTAACATGGAACCAGACCAAAATTTTGGTGAAAGCAAACTGAAGGTTCATTTAATAGATTCACCAAGATTTCATGGTACAGAGTAATAGATCCTTTGTTTGTCCCAAAGTAATTTATAATGCCTTCAATAGTTTAGTAATATTTTAAACATTTTACATATATATAAATCTATCAATATATATATATATTTATCTGCATATGTATTTATTACATGTATATGTGCATGTGCATTTATATTGCTGTGTGGAAAACTGTGGTCCTCTGCAAGAACAGTATGTGCTCTTAATCACTGAACCATCTCTTCTGCCCTCAGTAAAATGTTAAAAAATTGAGTAACATTTTGTTGTGAAGATGTAGAACACAGCACTACACTCCAGCTAAGAATGTCACCTTGCAGACTTAGACAGGGCAAATACTAACAATCTCAATGGACTCACGTAGGTATTGAGGTAAGATACACAAATTTTTGATGACAAAAAGAGGTAGATATTTACAAAGTTAACTAGTTAGGAATAAGATAGCAAGAGGATATTATAGTTACGCTTGGTTTTACAGGTGTATTGATAGTGTCACAGTACTGGTGTCATAGTTAATTTTATATATTAACTAGGCTTAGCAGTCGACTGCCTAGATATTTTGTGAGACTTTTTCTGAAAGAGTCTGTGAGGCTGTTTCTAGATAAAAGTACCATTTGGCAAAGAAAGTCTGCTATAAAAAAAATCTCTCCTCCCTAATGTGGATTGACCTTGCTCAGTGTGCTGGAGGCCTGTTAGAACGAGTGCACCAAGTGATGATTATAACTTCCCCAGGGCTTTGAGCTGATCCTCAGCTCTTCTTGCCTTCAAACAGAATTGAAACTGAGTCTCTTCCTGTATCTGGAATCTGTAAGGTTTTGCGCTAGAACTACTTTGGCATCTTTTCAGTGTCTCCATCTGTGCCAACTGGAGATCTTGGGCTTCGTGAGCCTCTATAATCACATGAGCAAGTTCCTTAGAATAAATCTGTCTCTGTCATTATATCTTCTGACTTACCTTCCTCTGTCTCTCTTTGTCCTTAATGCATTTGCACAGCATTAATATATTAGGTTTGTTTTTCTGAGCACTCCAAATAATACAACTAAATTATGTACCATTTATTTGATTTCCCAACTTGTTTGAGGTTAAGATAATTAAACTTCACAAAGATTTTCTTATATGATATAAATCCTGCCTTGGCTCCTTTAGATAATCATTTCTTTGCAATTTTAATGTCACTAAGAGTTCTCTTCTTTTCCATCAGCATCAATGTCTGCTTTTGACATAGTTAGAAGTAGCAGAATTCAAGTCAGATAGAAAGAGATCTTCATTCATTACATGATAGTTTAATACTTTGTGACTTCCTACATAGTTTCCCTTTACTGCATTAACCTTTCTTGGCTTCATTGCCTAAGTTATCTTTCTTTAGGCACCTTGTCCCATAGAGAATCTTTCATGATCTTAACCTCTCCTTGTGTCCTAAACAATTCTCTGCCATAAGATATATTATCCAGTTCAAATGCAAATAAACTTATGATGGTCCTACAATAGAAAATATGATGAGTTTTATGACCATAGCAATTATATACCTGTATAACAATTTTCCAACTCCTAAAACACAGGTCTTTAGGAAAATTGTCTATCCCATGTAATAAGTGAAATAATTGTGAATCATTCATTGATAGAATGATAGTTTTCTTCACTTTACATTTTTAAAGATGAATTTCTTTTTATTTTATGTGCAGCATGTTTTGCCTGTATGTATGTTCATACAGAACATGCATATATTTCCCATGGAAGGCATATATTTCCCATGGAAGCCACAAGAGTGCACTGGATCCCCTGGAAGTGGAGTTACATTTACAGATGTTTGGAAGGCATCATGTGAGTCCTCTGTGAGGGGAGCAGTACTCTTAATCTCTGAGCCACCTCTAACCCCAACTGTACATATTTTTAAAGTTAAAATGAATCATTAGGATTTAAGATGAAATAATCAAAGTGAGCAAAAGAAATGTGGAGTTTTGTTGTTGTTGTTAGTATTAAAGAGTGAAGCCTGTACACACTTAGTGTAATTTCACTAAGCAGTTCCCAAATGCTATCTTCTGTAGCACACAATTTTTTTCCCCTAAACAAATTACTTTAAAGACTAACCACTGCCTTTGTTTAATTAGATTTTGACTGGTAAATGGAAGATGAAAAAGTCATAGTCACTCTGGTACTGAGTCATAAGCTTGCCTCTTTAGTTTCAAATAAGATGAGAAAAGTTATGTAAATCATTTGTCAACAAGTACTCTGAAAAGCTCTTCTTTAGAAAACACAGTAAATGCCAATCATTCAATTCTTTCTTGAAATTGCATTTATTTATTTATTTTTCATTCATTCATTCATTCATTTATTTATTTATCTGTGTGTGTGTGTGTGTGTGCGTGCGTGCATGTGTTTCTGAAAGCACACACTATGGCATGAGTATGTGTAAGTCAGAGTTCAAGATGTAGGAGTTAGTGATTTTTTTGTACAAATTACTAGCTCCTGAGGAACTAGCTCAGGTTGTCAGGTTTGGTGTCAAGCACATTTGACAGTTGGGCCATCTTTGGGGCCCATAATAACTCAATTAACAACTGAAACTCTGCGGGCAGAAATAGCAACAAAAATATACACTTTGGAGGTTATAAATGTCATCTAGGGAAAATTACATATAATAAAATCCAACTAGTTTTTTGTGTAGTATTATTATGTGTTGTGAAGAAGCATTGTTTCATTTCTGTAATACTTAGGTGGTTTAAAAGTTTTAGGCTATTAGAATCTCTATGACTTCTCAAGTCTTGTTATTTAATTCAAGCCATAGAGTTACTTTGCTGTTATATTTTGTTTTTATGAAAATTGTTTTGCACATTTCATAGAGTAAGTCCCATGAAGGTACATGTTTCAAAGACTTGTTCACACAGTGTAATATTCTGAGGGGGTGGTAGAAAATTTAAGCCATTGGATGCTTGCAAAAGAAATTGTATGACTCCTATCTCTTCTTCATGCTCCATTGATGAGGTGAGCAGCTTTGGTCTACCAAATGTGCTTTGCTATGGTATGCTGCCTCAACACAGGCCCAAGAGCAATGGGATCAATCATAGATTGTAGCTGTGCATTAATGTGTTAGTTTTTCATGTGAATCTAACAAATTACTACAAACATAGTCAAACCTCAAAGACTGTAAGTACCAGAAATCAGGAAGTATCAGTTAAGCTGTCTTAAGGACTTGATAAGACCGCTGCCCTTGTGAATTCACAGAAGCCATGATTGTCTGCATGAAACCAGCACAATATCAACCCAGGAACATTATATCATGAGATAGGGTGATGATTTCATGAGCCCCTACCCCTAGGTGGAAACCAACTGAGAGAGTTAATGGCTTTTCGAGAGAGGAAGAGTTAGTTTTCTTTGAAGAATGGTCCTGGATAGATTGACCATGTTCCGGTGGATGGCCCCATAATCTGAATATTATCACCACAAGTCAGAATAAGTTATTTCAGAAAAACAAAGAGGACAAGAACTTGAAGAGTGAATCTGAAATGAATTAGAGGAAGGTGTTAATATTCAACAACGAATAATACATTGTGTTCATGTGTGAAATCCCCCCATTGCTCAAAATATTATAGTCAAAAACCTCACAAATTTGTCATATTATTCTGAAAGTAAAAAGTCTGAAAAAAATGTATGAGATTAAAATCCAAGAACCTTCACAGCTGTATTTCTTGATAAAGGCTCTATGGAGAAACCACTTTAATAACTCTCCATCTTTCAGAGGCAGACTACATTTAATAGACTGTAGCCCATTTCTTGGTCAAGAAAATATATTTCTCTATCTGCCTTGGTCATCTCCTAAGCATTGTCTGTCTGTGAACTTCTCGTGGCTTATATGGGTTCTTATCAAGAACTGTGAACTCCATCATCAAATCATGTAAAGATTTCCAGTTTAATCAGATTATAATCTCTCTCTCTCTCTCCCCCCCCCCCCCTCTCTCTCTCTCTCTCACACACACACACACACACACACACACAATTTTCAGTTTAGCCCCATGTGTAAATCACTGTTAGTTGTCTAACAGGACATACACATAGGTATGAGGAATTAGCTTCTCAACATCATTGTGTGTGGGAGAATTCTGTCTGATACAGACAATGCAGATTTTTCCCTATTTATCAAGGAAAACAAATTAACTTAGTAGTAGAAAATATCTTTGAAGATATGCTTCAGTTTGAGAAGAATTATCTAATTATATCTGACTAAAAGTAAATTTGGTCTCTTGGATACTGTCTCATTTTTTAAAATATAATGAACATAGACAGAAAGAGGGTGAATATTTGCCTTGAGAGGATCCTGGTTTTTACATTATCATATTTTATTTATGAGTGTTTACGTGGGTATGGAGATGCATGTGGAGAGAGGAAAGCCGTAGAGAGTCGGTTTTCCCCTTCCACACTGAGAACTGGGTTTCTAACTCAGGTATCTACATTTATATGGTAAAAGCCCTTACAAGACCCGTTTTTGAATACAGAATTGAAATAGATTGGTTATCCCTATCTTTTTATCGATGAGTCATTTGCTTTAGCTTTGGTAGTTGAAGGGAGTAGAAATATTGACAATCGTTTATCTCCCAGTTGAATTCTCAAAAGGTGATGAAAGGAAAGGAAAGAACATAGAATTAACAGTCAAACATATAACATAGCTTGAAGTCTCATGTGTTAATATTTTTATGTCTGTAACTATACATATATAGTAAATCTATAAAGATTTCATAATAGATTAACTGATGTGTTGAATAAAAAAGAAAATCTTTATTTTAGTCTTAATTTAAATAAGCTGGGAAGCTGAGGGAAAGGAGCGTGGAGTAATGAAGAACTAAATATTGAAAGCTAATATTTACCAGTTTAATAAAGATGGCATTTTGTTATTCAATGTGCACATTTTGCACTGCAGAGAACTGAACCAGTCAAGATTTTCATAGGTTGCCCAAAACTAGGTTAATCGATTGCTCCAGAGGTAGTTCTAGGCCCCAGCTTTTTTCACCACTTTTTTCACATTGATTCGCTTCACTATAACTTTCCCATTTTCTATTTAATGTACGCAATTCTTTGATGTGATGTGGTTGCTGTTTTCCATTACCTTCATTTTACATGCTAAATTAATACTAATTTGGTTGAATCTCTTGAGAGCGTAAAAAACGTGTCTTTACCAATTTGATTATGTACAAATGGAGAAGATGTAATTCAGTTTTTATTGCTTCATTCTTTGCAAATCAAGATGCAAATAAAGTAGAGAAAAAGTGCTTAACGATGAATTCATTTTGTTCTGCCTTCTCTTTCTTACTAAAAAATGCTAAGGTCAGTTGAACTATGGAAACTTTCCTCCTAATGTGAATATTGACAAGAGGTGAGGAGCAGCCATGTCTCAGATTAGTGAATATGTGTGAATGCACAGTGTTGGTCCAGGGAAGTAGGTGGCGCAGGCTCAGGTGTTTTGTCTATATACACATGTAAATATTTCAAACAATCAAGTCATCACTAGGTGTGAACAAACACCTGCCCTAAAGACATCTTTTCGTTTTCCTCCCTTTTAATTTCTCTCACCTCATCTCCACTGCTCACCTGGGTGGAAGTCACTTTGGGACCCAGAAAGGCCTCAGTCCTGTCAGCCCTCCTGCTGCAGTGCTCCAAGGCTGGAATTACAGGCATCAAGTATTATGGCAAGCACCTCCTGTTTCTTTTGTGTTTAATTCTGCTTGTTTTTATTTCTCTGTTGAACATAAATTGGTTTTTAATTGCATTGTTTCTTAAAGTTCTAATTTTCATTTTAAGTCAGTTATTTAGACCTGTAGTCTTTTCTTGCTTTGATTGACAGGAAATTCATGATGCTTTTTAACCAAAGAGATATCAAGAATAAATAACTGATTTCTTCCATTCACTTAATTCCTTATCTTCAGCTACCTTATGTTCAGTTTTAACTTATATAACTAAGAGCTCTATATTTGGGAGGAGCTGTGTGACTCTGTACATTTCTTCATGCTTATCCCTAAGTGCTATAAGTTACTTGATAACCAAATTGGTGTCACTTTATTCTACCCTTGTCTAACATTCAACTTACAAAGAACAGAATATGTTTGTAACACTTCATATGTTATAATTAAAGTCTTTAGTAAGTTTTGAACCAGGTGACATTTCAGTTTGTTTTGAACTACTGTGATATGAACTAAGATCTAGTCAGTATGCAATGAAACATATTAGGTATAAAAATACTAGCCACTGCTACTAATTTCAGATATGCAATTCCCTTTGGATCAATAGAAGGGATCACTCCCAGAAGTAACAGCATCTTCTGTAAGGCAATATTTCACTGGTGGCATTTTGTTACTAGTGCATCAACACTTCAAATGCTGACTCTCTATTTGAAGAAATCTTGCCATCTGGAATTGCTCCCTATAGTAATGATGTTTAAATCATCATGGGATAATGCTTCTTAATCATCTCCAACATAGCTAGAAAAATTAAAAAGGTTGTCTATTTAATTCATGCCTTCCTTTGGGGTTATCTGGATAGCTGACTGTTTATTTGTGCTGCTTAAACAACTTTATTACTGGCATATCTTTTCAGGGCATTTTAACCTACAGAGTTAATGAGAAAGCTGTGCTATCTGATATTATTGAGTTATAATCAGATACAGATTACTATACTTACTTCTTTGATATCTAGCTATTTATGCTATAGTGGTGTTATTACTCAAGTAATAAGGTCAGTTAAGCCTTGTCTTAAATTAGATGACTCTATGCATTGCAGGAGCATAGAGTTTGAGAATCATTTCAACAGACTAGACTTTTAAAGCAACAAGTAATGTGCTGATTTATCAAACAAAGCTAGTACATTATATAAGCTAAGAGCAACCATGAGAAACAAACACGTGAACAAACACATTTATATATAAAATATTTCAATGTGTAAATCTAGGTAAATAAAATGGACATTTTTGAAACAAGAAAAACAAACACAGAATAAGTAGATATGTGAACATTGATACTAACATACATGAAACACAGAAGACAAAGTCATAAGCTCACACAGAGTGTTTTGTCTCAGAGAGCCTGGACTAAGAGGTTGTGGTGGGATGGTTTAAAGAGATGATTTCTCAGCATTAGTCAAGATAAGCTGGTACAAGATTTCTAAGCTTTTAAAACAAAAGTCCTAAAATCAGTCTTTCCCCATCATTAATATATGACCTAATGGGAGAATTGATTAAAAAGAGATCACAGCTATGTACCATTTAAAACAGGATTTTAAAGCATTTTTCTATTCCTCTGTTTGCTGCTCTAGTGTATGTGAGATCTGGGAGAATGGAGCCAATCAATACATGAAGAGGACTAAAATCTCATGCAATAGCGAACTTTATTCAGAGCATCAGACAGTTTATACTCTGAGGGTTAAGAGGAGTCACATGACTCAAGTGTACAACCACCAGTCCAAGCATCACATGTCAAAAGCATGTTTTTCCATAGAGACATATAAATAAATAGCAATAGCCAGGTGTAGTGAATAATCTGAGGTAAGATAACTCCTATCTGCTATCCTGGGAGGGCCATGAAAACACATTCCAAGAACAATTCCATGGTTTGATTTTGTTTGCTTGTTTGTTTTTTAACTGGGGTTACAAGACTTTTGAGTTGGTTTTTTTTTTTTTTTTTGCAGTTTTCTCACAAGCACTCAGGATACGCCTTACATGACTGACTCTGTTCTTGAACCGTGTTTTGAATTCCTCAATTTATACATTTGTTTATTTATTTTATAAATATTGAGTACATGGATAAAGAGCTGAAATAGTTACTAGATAACCAAGGACAAAAGAGTGACCAGGACATTGAGCGCAGAGGTTGCCTTTTGGAGTTGGAGGGTAGTTATGCCTTAGTTACTGTAGTATTTGTCAGGGATGTCTAAAGACCAGAGTTTCATGACCAAAATTCACACTAAAATGTAGAGCATAGAAGTGCCGGGGAAATAAAACCACGGGTGAGGATGCCGGAGTCTGATTGTCAGCCAGTCTAGGCTAGTCAAATGAGTGAGATCCAGCTTCAGTGAGACACATGTCTCAAAAAATAAGATGACTAGCAATTGAAGAAAACACCAAGTAGATCTCTGGTCTGTGCACATGCTTACACATGCTCTCTTCTCTCTCTCTTCTCTTTCTCTTTCTCTTCTCTCTCTCTCTCTCTCCCTCTCTCTTTCTCAGACACATACACACACTTAGAAGATACATAATATGATAAACATCTTATGATTTAGCAAAGGAGATACAATCATAACCATTAATGAATTTTCTGTAAATATTTTCTTAAAAGAGTAATTGGAAATTGTTATGTAAAGGGAGAGGAAAGAAATCCATTCTTACTCCTATTACCTAGCCCTATTTTGTGACAGACATACTGTTCATGTCCATACACAAAATAAGATAAAACATGCCTTTAAAAATAGATGTTATTTTATTGGGATTACTTCTTTTTGAAGTGCAAGCAATACCACACTAGATTTTATGGAAAACATGATATTTGAGCTGCATATTAAACATGGGTAAAATCTTGACATATGGGCAAAAACTAAAGCACTTTCTGGGGAGAGACAAAACCAGGAGTCCCAGAGCATGTGCAGATTCCTCAATATACTTATTTTTATTCTTCTAAGGGTTTGGTTTGAAAATGACAGAAGGCCTCACTTGTGTTACACACATTACAACACCTTGGTTTTGGGGGAAAAAAGAGATAAATTTTCTTAGGAAACATTTTATTTTTATTGTTGTGCATAAGTGAGTTGGGGTTGTTTGAGACAGGGCTGGCTACATAGTAGAAGACTAGTGGAGAACACAAGATTATTATTTCCTAGTCTCCTGAGTGCTGGGAATTACACATGTGCTTCACCATGCTTAGTTGCAAAACTTTAAAAAAAATTTCACCAGCAGTTTTGAAAATTATTGTTAATATTAAAATTGCTTCATGCTTTATAGAGAGTTGGTTTTAATGCTATTCCTATGCCTAGAATATTCTCTACCAAGTAGCCGAGGACATGCCAATTTAATTACAGTACAAAGAGCAAGAAAGTTGAGGCAATATTTTTTTTCCAATACTAATTTTTTTCATTAGTAGATTTACAATCTCATTCAGTTGTGTTTACATATTTGTTGCTCTTCATATAATTTACACAGGTTTGGTTGAGAGGAAAAGAGTGGAGTCATAAAATCACAGGATTTTAACTATTGCTTTGATGCCATAGTGTATGTAGTCACAAAAATCAGTAATTTGTACACTGGGCATGAAGCACTGTAAACTATAGGTTAGGTTTTATGTTTGTATATCTAGTTTCTCTGTGATCTGCTCATAATTAGCATAAATACTTTGGTTTAGTTTTGAAATCAAGGAACCATTTGTATTTTCTTTTCTTCTAGAAAACATATAAGAATTGACCTGTGGCATATAAATATAATGATGATTTCGGAGAGATAAGTTTCAACTGAAACTGTAATCAGGGTATGAGGAATTATTTGCACATTTAACATTCCCAAAAGCTGAGAAAGGATAAGAATAAGGGCAGAGAGGCATAACAGGGACTGTGTATGATTCTGAGCCTTTACTGCATAAGACACACAGGCTATAGGTTTGATTATAGTTCCATTGACAGAATTACAATTTTTGCATGTAACATTGCAGTTTAAATGTATCTTCATATATATATATATATATATATATTTATTTATTTATTATGCAGTGTTCTGTATGCAGGTATGCCTGCAGGCCAGGGGAGGGCACCAGATTTCATTATAGATGGTTGTGAGCCACCATGTGGTTGCTGGGAATTGAACTCAGGACCTCTGGAAGAGCAGTCAGTGCTCTTAACCGTTGAGCCATCTCTCCAGCCAGTCTTCATATATATTAATGTTATCAGTAATTCCGTGGGTCCCATTGTTATGATATTAATACATAGATATGAGCTATAGGCCAGATAATTAACTATGCTTAATTTAACTGTGAGGAATTAAAAAGCAGTTCCTGTGATTTCATGCACTTTCTCTGCTTTCATACTAGATCAAAATGTATTTTAAGAATATATGGGTGTATTTGCGCTTTTGTGTGTATATGGTGTGTATATGTGGTGTGTGTGTGTGTCTGTGTGTTTGGCTCATGTAGAGGCAAGACTACTGCTTTCTGACTAATTTACGTCATCACTATGAATCTGAAAGCTTGTCCTTTCTTGGCTAGGCTGCTTGAGTTAGCCTACCACCATGGGGTCTGCCTGTCCTCATCCTTAGCTGGGGTTCCAGGCATGTGCAGGCATGTTGAACTTTGATGTGGGTTCTGAGGATTCAATTCAGGTACTTATGTTAAAACAGTCAGTACTAAAGGCATGGGTTAACACCACATTTCTCCTGTATTTTACCTTAGCTCTACGTTTTTTCGACACTTGGAGGTTCATAAAACCAGGTTGAACAGCTGTGTCCTTTATTTTATTTACAGTGTAACTTCAGCAGAGAAGGGAGGAGCACCATAGAGTTAGTGGACTTAAAAATTCTAGAGTTACACGGAAAAGGGTGGTGAGGGTGCACACCCTTAATCCCATCATTCAAGAAGAGTACACCCTTAACCTCAACACACTAGAGACAGAAACAGGCAGATCTCAGAGCTCAAGGTTAGCCTGATACAAAAAAAAAAAAAAAAAAAAAACTCTAAATAAAGAAAAACTTCGATCCAGGAGTGGTGGAACACATCTTTAATCCTCTCAGATGGGAACCACAGGTCTCAGATCCCAATAATTAGAATGCAGAGACACACACATAGGATTTGGAAGGACCTAAGTTTAAAAGCTACTTACAAAAGGCCCATACAACACAAACAAATTGTCCTTCGAGACCTCAAAATATATACACTAAAGCTGGTTTAGCTCCAAAATAACAAAATAATTTCTTCTTTAAACCAGATTGAAAGATAACACTTTATATATTGTCAAAAACCAAATTTGCTTCAGGAGAAATATTACCTACTCCCCCCCCCCCAAAAAAAAAGAGGGTGATTGTCCCTGAGTGAGGATTAGGGCAGGGCTCTGTTCTTATCTTTCCAGGAGAATCAAAGCATCCATTCAAGGAACCCAGGGACAACTGGACAATGGAAACCTCAGCAGAAATCAGAATCAGACACCAAAAGAAGACAAGTGACCCAGATGATTCAGCCTGACAGACTCCCTCAATAGCTGTCTCCATCAAAAGCCTACAACCACAACAACTCAATATCGCTAAGACCGTTCAGCTCTATACAATGCCCCAGCCAGAACCTCAGTAAAGCCTGGAAGTTCAGCTTCTGCCTACAAACTCCTTAGGACATCTAAACAGCTGAGAACAGAAGGACTGAACATAAAAGGATTGTATTAACATTTTTAACCATTTTTCCATTTTGGTTTGGGCCCCAAACAGGTTTACTATGACCCAAATCAGCAGGAAGTCATTTTAAGAGAGCGACGTCCCATACCCAGAGGGTGGGGAGGGTGTTTCTCCACCCCCCCTTTTTTTGGTTATTTGAAGGACAACTGAAAACTCTGTTATTTAGGGGAAGAGATTACAAGTTTTTAAATGGTCCTGTTTAATGGGTTTTGGAGGTTAGACCCAGGGTATCCCTTCTTTCCCTTTTCTGTATCCTTCTTTATCTCCTATGTAGGAATGCACGGACTTGAGAAAAATTGAGACATAGACAGCGCAGGAAGGATCAAGAAGAAGGGTCACATTATTGAATATGCCCTTATACCTTTGTATATTGATACAAAATTAGTAGTATATTTGGCTAAAGTGGTATTGACCATTGTTTATTGTGCAAAAATAAGATTGTATTGGTCTACATCAGTATTGATATTTGTATATTGATACAAAATTAAGATTATAGTTGGCCACAATGGTATTGACCCTTGTATATGGACGCAATATTAAGATTGTATTGGGCCTCATAGGCATTGATCTTTGTATATTGATACAAAATTAAGAGTATATTTAGCCACATTTGAATAGATCTTTGTATATTGATACAAAATTAAAGGTAACGCTTCCTAATGGTTTCGTACCTAGAGAGACTTAAAAATGAAATGTGAAGCTCTGGCCTCTTGATACCAACCATCTTAAACTGTTTAGGATAGTTAAGAAAAACAAACTCCTAGTCATGCATGCATGTCACCTTGTTAGCTACTATGGCAGTCTATCACAGATATTCTCTAAGCTACTCAGTAATCAAGTTGTTAAGAGACAAGCAACATTTGCTTATCTAAATACAAGAGATAGATAGAGCATCTTCAAAAACCCCAAGAGATCTGCAGAATATGGCATTCAAAGATGTGGTCTTAAATTAAGATTTTTTTTTGATATCGTGACATATCAGCTCCTGACAGCACCCCCTATTCTACTCCAAGTAGAAGAAAAGCATCGAAGAATCTCCAGTGTGAGATGGTTGAATTAGTGGCAAGCCTATCTCTTGGCATGTAAAAACTCCTTGCTTCAACTGCAGACAGACTGCTGTCCAAAAAGGACAAAACTTGGTAGCAGGGAAGTCGACAGCCTAGCTCTGCCAAGACAGGGTAGGTTAGTCCTTCATAATCCCTGCTCTACAATAAATGTCTGTCAGAGAAACAGGACCAAAAGGCTGAAGACTGATGCTGAAATGTATGGAGAGAAAATGGGAACTGTCCAGGTAGTCACTGGTTTGTCATTTCTTAGTATTGGAAGCTGCAGGCCCTGCACTTCCTATATAATCAGATATATTTATCCTTCTCAGCTCTCTGAGGTGGTTGAAGAATAGACAGCTTGAGTCTCATAGCTAAATTTTGAGTTGTTTAGGAATCAAGAAGGCGTTCTAGATCTAAGAAGATGGTTATAATAGTGATGCAAGTTAGTATGAAAACCAGGTCAGTTATAGAACTTTAAACTCATGGAGATGGTTAGAAGGTAGAAGGTTAAAGTCAGGGGCCAAATATGTATGAACTGGACATTGGGAAGGTATACTGGGCCATTTAACTCTCATGAATGTGGCATATTTAATTCTGCTGTTTTGTATAGAATTTACTGTTATAAGAGAGAGAACCATTTGTTGGAATGAAAGGAGAAGCTGTTGGGTGGGGGAAGAGGGTGGAAGGGCGGGACAGGAAGGAGGAGTAGGGAGGGGTTTGTGACTGAGATGTAACTTGAAGAAAAAAAATAAAGTACTTATAAAAAAAAAACAGTCAGTATTCTTATTCACCACGCCATCTCTCCAACTCCTAAAAAATTATATTTTAAAAATTATTTTATAAATGCTTTAGGTTCAATGTACTACAAACAACAAACAGCTTAATAAATGCTGTCACTATTGTGGTAACTTTACATTTTAAAAAGTCTAAGTTTTTAACTGACAAGCTTATTATTAACTAAGTTAATAATAGCCCAGTTTTTGTTGTACTAAAATGTTCATGGATCACATCTCAACCATGTATTTTCAAATTAAACAAAGATAATGTTTAAAAACTCTTTGCTATTATTGGAGTTCCAGATCAACAAGAAATTATTATTCATGTATGTAAATTCACAGATGATCTTAATGACCCAATGTAACCTTACCTCAACTACCAAGATAATAGTTTGCTTTTGTATCTCTTTTCTTAACCACACTATTGCCAATTAAGTTTTTATTGCTTTTAGACAGAATTTTGGTTAATTAACACTTTAGTAAGTCGAAGTCCTTACACAAAATCATATGATTATGTCTTATCATAAAATGTGTAGTTTTATTAAGGTTTTTAGTGTATTTTTTCATTTCAAAAAATGAGGTTTTCCAAATAATTTCCAGTATTTACAAAATACTTAAACATATTCTTGCTTACGAAGAGTCAGCCACAAACTGTGTGCTTTGGTGTGGAGTCCTCTCACACACCTCCTACATCTGTTGTGATAAAAGAATTTTTTAAGAGAAGAAATGAGTCCTCGCTTTGATTTTCAAAGGTAATGTTTCAATAAATAACACATTTTGCTTGAAGTATGAATGGCTGACCTTCAGAATCACTAGGTAGATACATGATCTTGTCAAGCTGACAGGTGACTGGAAAGAAGTCTGAATCCATGGCTCACATATGAGGAGATAGGAGAAAAGGAGTGTGGTATAGAGGTCAGCAAGTTTATGGATCTGAATTCTAAACATGAGATTAAAAAATCATGCTCTTAGTCCTGATGTGACTTGAAGAACTGAGGGGGTTCCCCTTTTCTGAAGAGAAGGGGAAAGGGGAAAGAGAGTTGGAGGGTGAGATCATCTGGAGAAGAGGGAAGGGGCTGTGATTGGAATGTAAAATGAATGAATGACTGAATGAATAAACTGAATAAAGAGTGAATGAAAAGGCAAAAAAATCAAAACAAAACAAAAACCCAGAAACAAACAAACAAAAAGAAAGCAAAAAAAAAAAAAAAATAGCCTGCTATTGTCAATCCTTTGGCCTCCTAAGTTTGTGATCTCACTAAGTATACAATGTAAAGGAATTTATAAAGTTTTGATGAATCACTGAATATTATTATAGAATGAGGGAGTCATTCTGGAGTGCAAGAAAGAAGTTTTGAGACTATCAGTCTAGGTAAATGGTTAAATTGATAAGGTATTTACTGTATAAGAGTGAGTACCAGAGTTCCAGTCTTCACCTGGTGGGCCTCCTGAGTGCCAATAATCTCAGGATATTCTGGATGTGGAGATGGGGAGCCTTTTGGGGAAGCTGGCTAAATCAGTAAGTTCTGAGTTCGGTGAGAAACCCTACCTGAATAAAACTTGTGAAGCTTGATCGAGGAAGGCACTCTACATTAACCTCTGGACTACACACAGGCACAGGTACACACATGCTTGCACACACCCTGGTGGATCTGCACATATTCATATGAACATTTGTGTACACATGCACACAAAACATTATCTAAGCCCATAGACTCATATTAGGGTTCCTCATATCATGTTTTTACACAATGTCATGAAAATATACATATATTATCAAGAGAAAAACCAGGAACAGAAATGACTGACCCAGATTTCTTCCCTCTGTTATTGAACAGTGATCCCACAAGAATCAGTTACAAAGAAACAAGAAATATCTTTTCAAAAGATGAATGAAGGAAACCAGTGCCATTTTAACCTTTTCAACTTTCCTGAAGGAAGAGTAAGAAATAGTATTTACCAGAGATATTCAGAGAAACCCTGTCTCAAAAAACCAAAAAAAAAAAAAAAAAAAAAAGAAATAGTATTTACTTTTCCAAAGTAAAAGTTCAATTAGGTTATAGAAGACTTAGACAAAATGAGAGTGGGAAGCTTTTTGCTCTTTCAAAATGTAGATGGGCTACCTTGAACTTTAGATATTTATTATATCAGTGTTTCTGGTGTGTAACTGCATAGTCTTGCCAAATACCATCAATCCATATTCTGTTCCAATTTGGGCTGATCTCTTTGAATAGACATTGTGAAACATTTAGCAATATAACTATTGAAAGTCCCATAGTTCTCAACACACTTATGTGGTGTTCACACAATTTTCTTAGGTACAGTAAAAGTGCTGGTTATGTGAGATTATGTGTTTTGTTCTTAGAAAAAAATCAGTTGCCTACTGGAGATTATTGCTGAATCACAGTTACATTGGGTGAAGGGAAGTGAGCTAGCTTCATAATGCTATGCTGAAAACATTTACTTTTAATTTTTATTGTTTTAGGTGATATGATAGTATGCATCCTCAATTCAAGCAATATTCCCTTAGCAATACATTTTGCAATTTTTTTTACAATATAACTGTTGCCGTTCTAAAGTCTATTGGTCTCAACACTATGCAGATATGACCATGTCACCCTTCTAACTGTTCTCTAAGTTGGGCTTCAGTATAAAGGCTCTGTTTGAAGCCTATGCTGGCATATTTACTACATCCTGTCTCCATGGCTCAGCACTGCAGAGGAGAACACTCTGTGGTTCTGACTGGTGGAGATTGTGTTTTGCTATAATGTTCAAATAATGATCTGTTAAATTATTTTTTGTAAAAGAATAAAGAAGCCCACTTTCCTATCAAGGTCATCATTGAACTCAATGCCTTTGGTTTAAAAGCACAGAGATGCCCTCTAGCAGCCACTGTCAGGAATTTCCCACCCAAATATTCTTTGTCCATGAAACTGAAAATTAAGTGAATTTTTTTTTACATATTTCAGTTTTAACATTTTACTAATTTGTTGGTGATGTGAGATATTGCCTACAATTTAGAAACTCCATTGCAATGGAACTGATTGGCATCTGTTAAAATAGGCAATGGCATATACTCTTGAGTTTATGTTTTTCTAAAAAGATTTGGGAGCTTATTTGGATTTTAATTAAGAAAACATAATTCAAATAAATTTACTGAAAAAAATCAATATTTCTATGTGAAAAGACAATTAATTAGTGGTTAATTAGTTAATTAATTCCTTTGGCAAGGAAATGCTAATCTTTCCAATTTTGTAATGTATTAAATGAGAGAAAAGAAATTAAGTACGTGCTAAAAGTGGAGTAAACTCCAATGACGAGGGACAGGGAATTCATAAAGCAAGCATTATGTAGTCTTTCATAAGATGAAATTGATAATAGTGAAAGTAAATTATCATCTATTTATGTAAATTAAATAAAGAAACACACAGAGATCTAGAATGATAATATCTGATGTGGGTAATCTTATACCTTAACATATTTTCAAATTTCAAAAAATCTCTTCCTTTGTCATTCTATCTATCTCCAAATATAATTATATTCATATTTACAGTAAGCATAAAATATAAGAAAAATTTGTTTTTGAAATTTATGTTGGCATAGTATTCTCACATACATATAGCATCTGTTTAGAATTTCTAATTATCTCAGTGATGTTTCTTAAATGTTTGTGTATCCCCAAACTGCAGTCATCTGAGGTCCTCTATTGATGAAATTTTAATTTTCACTTCATCAAATATAACTTTTTACAAAAATTCTGATCTTTAAAAACCCAAACTTTTAAGTAGAACAGAACTAAATTAAAGTTGAGAAAATTTTAATTTATAGCCTGATTGACAATTATTTAAAAAACCTATTGCAACTATTTGAAATGTCTTGTTTTAGGCAGCATCGTAACTGAAAATAGTTTGGTGAAAGATGAAATTAGGCTCTACTCACTTCTATAAAAGTAATATTTTATTTACAAATAAAACATTTAAACATTAAATTACTTAGTATAAAGTTTTTAATATTATCTGTTATTTCATAAAATATAGAGCAAAATGTCATGATATGATCTTTTAATGCTATCTTGAAATATTTGAAAACTGAGAGCACTTTGAGAAGTCAATAGATTCTTTTTCTCCACTAAATTTCTCAGCTCAGTGCTCCCAAGCATTCAGAGTACAGACTGACCTAATTGGAAAGTTTTACATGAATGAATAATCAGATATATCATAAAAACCCAACAAAGATCAAATTAACCAAAGCAGGGATGTGTATTTGTGAAAGCCATTTCTATATTTAACAAAATATTGGAAAGTAACTGCGAACAATTATGGGATTTATACATTGAAGTTCCCAGACACAGCCAATCAAATGTACAGCTGTCAATAAGAACCTACATTTCCAAATTCTCAAAGAGAGGCATAATCCACTTTAATTCCAGGAACTTATTCTGTACTAACTAATTTATTAATTGTGTCTTTAAAAGTATACTTTTACAGGACATTCTGAATTAGATAGATGAGAAAATGTAGTCACACGTTTTAGCCAGTATCATTTGAGTGTCAGAATGGAATATGTCACTATGGGTGCAGGAACATAAATGGAAAAATTTAAAAACATATAAACAGAGTGATGATATTTTATCTGGTATAAAAATGCTTTACAGATATACCTTAGAATATACAATATGCTATTAGGCTTATTAAGATGGCCCTCATACATTGTTTGAAGCTATCAGAATGTCAGTGTCAGGACAACTATGGGATTAGAATAAAATTGTTTTATTTTCCTCAGATCTCCCTAAATATGAAAAGCCTGCAATACTATTATATCGTTATAATTTTATACTATATACGAGAGTGGGCTTTGAAATATCACAAGCAGCAATAGATTGTAGTTAGTTACATCTGAGTTATATTCAATTGTTTCCTTTAATTACACAGAAAATATCAACCCATAAAATAACTTTAAAGAATTCAAAAAACAACATCAAATGGCTTGCATCATTTTTCCAATCATGTCACATTGATGTCCACCAGCTAAGTATATAAAATAATAAATGCTTTAAATCCCTACCCTAGCTTTTGCCTTATCCCTTACTCTAGAGAACTATGCTTTTCTTAGAATGCTTGGCTCTCAGAAATGACCACCCTTAATAGGCTTTCCTCACACGACACAGAAAACCTATTTCCATTGCTCTCTGCTTTGTACCAGATGAGCTCAGTGTTCACTTTCATTGCTGATAATTTACAGAGTTCCACAGCTATATCGTAACTCATCCTTTCTATTGCCCTCCTTAGTGCAAACAGGCTTCTCGCGTCCTGTCTCCCAACGCAGATCACCAGAACTTCCTCTGGGTTCCCTAATTTTCTTCGGTAAAAGGAAAGAAACAGAAACTCCATCTCATAAAGTCCCTTGTCCAGGCATTTATTGTAGCTCTGCTGTTCTATTGTGAGTTACAAGCAACCTCCCCAATGTTTTGGACACAAACCGCAGCACGTCTGCGTTGGGAGTATTATTGACCAGCATCAGCCGGAAAACGCTTCCCTGCTTTCAACAAAGAGACCGCTCACCATCTCACACAGGCTTAAAAACTGCATTCTTTCTGCTGAAAACTCCCTTGCATGGCCCGTCCTACTTCAGAAGAGAACATTAAGCAGCTGGACAGCGAATAAGCTAAATTCCCCCAGAGAACCGCATTGCCCGATACCCATGTACATTATCTTCACTCTGGTCCCTCCCCCCTCTCACCAGGACTCTACCTTAAGAAACAAGCCCCTCTGGTAGTTCACCTTGTTATCTTCCAAGCACTGTGGATTCATAGGCACCTGAGGGTACTTGAAGGAACAGTCCCCGTGCCGTTTTGGACATTTCCCCCCATCTTGATCAGGTCATTACATTTTGCACATTTATTTCAAACGAGTCAAAATATTGCCCCTACCTTGGAAGGATCTAATCCAGCAAGTAAAGACAGAAGAAGGATGTTGAGAAGGCTGGACCTCGCCTGCATTATTCTGATGTGGGTTTTTGCCCCTCTTTACTCTGTTTTATGTAGCCACTCCACTCACTGCGGAGACCTTTCGCACGTCAGTTGCACTTTCTGCCTGCCAGTCAGAGCAGAGTGGAGGCAGAGGCAGAGGAGGCAGCAGTAGCAGCAGCGGCAGCTGAGGCAGCCGCCCTGGGGGGCGATCATTCCGCAGGCATCGCAGAGTGGGGAGTCCGGGAGCTCAGAAGGCTGGGACCAGCTGCAGCGGGTGCTGGCCGAGGTGCTGAAGCGCCTCCACCTGGTGCGCCCTGGTCTACCCTCTCCCCTTCTTCAAGATAGTCAGCCCACCTCAAAAGTTTTGACCCAAGAAAATAAAGGGAGTAACTGCTGAGAGATGTGGAGACCTGAACAACGGATATGACATCACTACTGCTCCTTAGGTTTTGTACCGGGGTGGGGGGGGTTTGTTGTATTTTGCGGGATTTTGTTAACCATAGGACTCTTACACGCTCCAGTTCTGCCTTTGATGGCAACTTGAGCTGCAGAGAGTCAGCTATACCCAGTATTATGAAACAGGCACTGCACTGGAGTCTTCTGTCATTGACAGAGGACTTGATTTCAAATACAGTGCTTTAGACAAAGTTTGCAAATGGACTGCCAATGTAACTTTTTCTATTCAAGGCACATGGTAAAAAAATACAGATTCATTTATTTATTTAGAGATATGTATGGCTACTTATGAATACTTAATTGGAAAAATGTTTTGGATTAGGCAGTGTGCACATTTTGGGGGGAATACTGGAAGTCTTAGAATACATTGCAAGAATAAATGAAGTGACTTTGTGGTCTCCTTTAGTATAGATGTACTCCATTAATCCCCTCAACTGAAATATCTTCTCCTATCCACACATTAATAACCAGAAATGTAGTCTCCTGGTCAGAGGGACCTGAGCTGGTATCTGAGGGAAAAAAATCTATGAGAGGCACACAGAGGGATGAAAGAGTAAATTATTTCTAAGCTTTGAACTAACCAAAAGAATTTTGTTCTCCAAAGCTGAGTCCTGGGTAGATTTGTAGGTTGGTGGGGGAAAAGCAAGACACCCACTTTTTGTGAAACATAGAAGTACACTTAGACAACTTCATTTGTCTTAAATTAAAGCAATGTAAATGTTCTCAATGAGTTGAATGGGGTGGGGGGAGGATTTTGCAGTCATTAGAACAACTGTCCTCATTTAGTGACATCTTCCATAATGTAGCTTTTATTGGTTTTGAAAGCAGTGATATTTCCTAAGAATTAAGGTCTGAAAACCAGAGCTCTAGATCTTGCTTAGTGTATTTTCACGTTAGGTAGAAAAATTGGCTGAGGTATTAGACACATACTGTCTACAAAATATCCTCTAAATTTTTAACTACCATTACCCATTTTTAATGTAAAAATCCCAGGATTCAAATGTATAGGCAGATATAATCATGAAGGGGTAGATTGTGGATTATAAAGAGACCACAGAATAACAGAAAAGGGGTAGAATTACTTAGGGTGTAATGATAATCCAATAATTACAAATGCATTTGTAGTTTTTCATGTTTTCTGGGATATAAAGATTTTAAAAAGTTGTCTTGAAACTGCGGCATTATGCCTACACTCACTGGGATAACTTTCTAAAGCATATTTATACCTACCTCTTTTTAAATTTACAACTGTTGTTAACTTATTTCCATTCCATTATTAACACAGTACAAAATCAAGTTCTTTTCCAGCGGTTCATAAATATGAGTTAGAATTTTTATTCTCAGTCATGTAAAAACTGTCTATGAGACTAAAGTTACGAGTTAAAATTTAATTTACCAAGCAGTAACAGTTTACAGAATGATTATTGATTATTATCTAGTCTTAAGTGCTTGTAATTTTGTTACATTCAAGACTAGATAACAAACAATAGTTTTGAGATGTATTTAGATGGATTTCTCTTCCTGAAGTATATTATATGATCATTTTATTTAAAAACAAAGACCTCCCAGCAGAAAGTAGAATATGTGTGTTTAAAGGTTGGAAGTTGTACTTAAAGGATGGAAAATGTAAGATGAAAATATCATATAAATTGTAAACATCAAGATCAACAGGTATTCTTAACATTTTTTCTCCTAGACATAAAGTATTTTGAGCTCATGCTTCACACCATCAGTAATTGGAATAAGAGTTCTGTATGAACATTTTCCCCTCTGTAATCTTGCGTTTTCTGCATTTTACATCACTGGAGCAGAATTTGTAACAAAATGTTAATACAACTAACATATGAAAGCTTGCCAGAAAGAACTGATAGGAAAGGATGATGATATTTAGAGATCTAAACTAAGCTCTGCATGGTAATTATATTACAAATGAAAACAGATGATAGGAGCATACTTACAGCACACTTCTTTAAGAGGAGCTCAGTCATTTGTAGAGAACAATCAAGTTCAGTAATAAATCAAAGCTGATCTAAACCTGCCATGCACAACAAAAGCTCTAAACAAAGCATTAGAAATTCACTACAACCTTACCTCCCTCTGCTCCCTGATAAAATAAAACAGCACAATTGCTTAATTTTCTCCAAGTAGACTTCTATTCCTTTTACTTAGTCATTTGTTTTGTGACAAAGTCCTATTCCATTTCCATAGAATCAATTTAATGTCATTGAGGTCATACTGTGTAATGTATCTGTATGTAGCCATCTATGGAGCAATTCTAATGTAAGGGAAATCCATGAAGTGCTTTTTATTTTGTATTACTTAGTTAATCCAAAGACTCATTAACTTATAGGAAATAAACGAAGTGTCTGTTTTGTTTATCTTGTGATTTCTGATTGGTGACTGCAGTCAACTTAGAGCATACTATAAAATATAAACATAACTATATGTAGTATGTTTATGCATCTTGAATTTTCAGTGGACACATGAAAATATTATATACATGTACATACCTCTTGAAATTAGTCTGTTATGCCTACAATGAACACAAAATTATTGTGAAATCTATACAGTATCACCAAAAACCTAGTTAACACCATTAAAATAGCTAGTTTCAAAATGAATTTGTATTCATAGATAATACTAAGAGCAATTAATGGCATTAAAGTGTTTGTAACTGATATTACAAAAGAAAGTTCTTATTTATGTAGTGGTATTATACAAGAATTTTAAATATTTTAGTATTGTTTGGATGAGAGGCTATGGTATATCTTATTCATTTTTTATGGTACCTTAGCATTTTAGATATATTCCAGTATGTTAAAAAGAGCTTATACTATTTTGGTTTCATTTGCTACCTAACACTGAAAAAAAAATTAGAATTATCTTAGGGCAGTATAAAAAACAAGACTTTTTTTTAACATTCATTATATAAGTGAACATTGTTGCTGATTTAATTGCTAATGTCCTTGCCCTGTAAAATCCTACCAAACCTCCCCAGCATATTCAAGACTGTAGGATTGATTCTCAATGCCATTAGAAGTAAAAACACATTATTAATAATGAAAGCTATTAATATGTTATTTATAAATATTAATTTTATGAAGTAAAATCATACTAATATCAAGTACCCAATTTTAGCTAGTGTGTTATTAAAAACAATAATTTTCTTTCCTTTTGACATTATTTCAATTATTATTAGTGTTTGTGTATGTCAGTGAATGTGTATGTGCATGTGCATGTGCGTATGTGTTATGCTGTGTTTGTGCAAGTTTTAGTGTAATTTTGGAGGTCAGAGCACTAGTTTTTAATGTAAATTTTCTCTTCCAGTATGGGACCCTCTGAGTGAACTTCGGTCTTCAGGGTGTATGACTAGGGCTTTTGAATTCTGAGACATTTCACCAGACCCAAAGCATGTATTCTTCATAGTGCCCCCACCTAAAACAGTACAAATACTTTCATTAATTGAAATCTGACGTCATGCCCTTTAAGGTCTTTAAATTCCTTTTTAAAAAATTGACATATATTCACTATACATGTGAAAGAATCACAAGCGCATTGCCATGCAACTGTTGCTTTGAACACATGTCCCCAACGTTACTGAACTTCATTTTCTCACTCTCCCCATCCCTTGGTCCTTTTTCACTTTCAGTTTCAAGTCATACTTAATACATGATTTTGTGTGTCTATATAAAATGTAAGATCAACAAATAAGAGGAAACATGCAATGTTTGTCTTTCTGGGACTGATTTTATTCCATTATTATGATAATATCAAGCTGTACTATTTCTTGCAAAATGACATAATTTAATTCAGTTTGTGGCTGAAAAAGATCCATTGTGTAAATGCATCAAGTCTTTATCTATTTCCCTGTTTATAGACACTTACGTTGGGTCCTAACTCAGCTATTCCAAATAGGTGCAGTAAATGTTACTATGCAAACATTTGTGGGATATGAGGACTTAATGCCCTTTGGGTAAATCCCCAGTAGTGGTTTAAGTGGGCGATAGGGAAAAACCTATTTTTAGGTTTTTGAGGAACTTCCTTACTACTTTGGTCAGTAGCTAGACTATGTTATATTCCCACAGACAGTGTATTATATAAACCATTCCTTTCAAAATACTTTCATAATTACATTTCATCACTTACTGGAAATTATTAGAATACGTCCATACCACCAAACAAGGAAAAGACAAAGGTAGTTAATGATTTATTTTTTTTGTTTAAATGAGCTTTAACCAAAGTTTGAGTTAACAGAATTGCCATTTTTAACTGATTGTTTACAACACTACAGAAGCAAACTATCCTTCATCTTTGAAAAAAACATTCATGACTAATAGATACTAGGCAGCAATCAGTGCTACTGAATGCAAAATAAATATTGTAAACCCAATATAATTTTATTTTAAGCCTGGATGCTAGATAAAGTAAATAAATATCCTGATTTGACAATGAATTGGGCCTTGAAGACAATATCATTGGTTTAGCAAATCTGTGAAACTTAAGAAGATTATACAAAAAGAATGAATTTATGGCCCCACTACAAACTTTTTTTTCCACTCTGATCTCCCTAATAATCACGCTCTTTTCAACCTTATTGTGATAGTCTCTTGATTTTTATGATAAATTCACAGCTTGACATCATAAGAAATTCTAAATAATGATAAAGTATACTGAACTTTCCTGTACATCATAAAGCCTGACATAGGAACAGCATGAAATTCCATTGACTTTTAATGATTCATACAGCTTAATGTCCAGTCCTTTAGTATTTAGTCAGATGATAGAAATGTATACTGGAAAGTTTTTAGGCTAATAAGACTATGGGTCTTTTTTTCTAATTAACTTTAATCTTTGCAAATCCTTGAATTCAGGTTCAGCAAAGAGATGATAATTTATATAATCACAGCTGAGTATTTAATAAGAATGAAAATATCTTTTCAAAATGGAAATCTGATCCTTCAGAAATCCTTTAGTGGCTCTCCATTGACTTGATGACAAAAATGTAAGTCCCGTAGCATAACACGCAGGTTATGTATATGGACTCAGGTCTCCCTAGGATTAGCTACTCTGCTAGACAGGAATATTCCAGATCTATTGATTTATTTATAGCTCTTCCAAAATGCCACATACTCTGCTCCATAGGCATTTCTATAAGTGGCAACTTATTTCAATTTCTTTTCCTATCTTCTCTATTTGGTTTCACATGCCAATTCATTCTCCATTACTTTTCAGATTTCTAACACAGCCTCCCCTCTGATCTATGGCGCCTGTTCCTGCTGTGGCACTTACCACTTTTAGTGGTAATCATGGATCTGAGCCTCCATTTCACTCAGTGGTCCTGATATACTTTAACATCGACAATATTATATTTTGCATCTCTTCCTACAACCATCACCATACTACCCAAAGTGCCCACTAAGTAAAAAATTAATGATTGAATTTTTTTTGCATTTATATCTCATAAAAACCCTTTGAGGCAGGGTAACTTTTTTTTAATTTTTTTTTAAATACTTTATTTTTTTTTCTTCAAGTTACATCTCAGTAACAAGCCCCTCCCTATTCCCCCTTCCTATCCCGCCCTTCCACCCTCTTCCCCCCAGAAGTTTCCCCTTTCAGTCCAACAGATGGTTCCTTCTCTTATAACAGTAAGTATTATACAAAACAATAGATATAAATATGCCAAATTTATGAGAATTAAATGGCCCAATATACCTTCCTGATGTCCAGCTTATACATATTTTGCCTCTGACTTTAACATTCTACTATCTAACCAACTCCATGAGTTTAAAGGTCTATATGTGGCTCAACATTCATACTATCTTGCGACACACTTTTAAGAGTATCTTCTTAGATCTATAGCACCCTCTTGATTCCTAAACAATTCAAAATTTAACTGAGAAACTCTAGCTGTCTATTATTCAGCCACCTCAGAGAACTGAGAGGGATAAATATATTTGCTTATATAGGAAGTGCAGGGCCTGCAGCTTCCAAAACTAAGAAAGAACATACCAATGACTGCCTGGACAGTTCCCATTTTCTCTCCATACATTCCAGCATCAGTCTTCAGCCTTTGGGTCCTGTTTCTCTGACAGACATTTGTTGTAGAGCAGGGATTATGAAGGACTTACCTACCCTGTCTTGGCAGAGTTAGGCTGTCGACTTCCCTGCTACCAAGTTTTGTCCTTTTAGGACAGCAGTCTGTCTGCAGTTGGTGCAAGGGGTTTTTTCATGCCAAGAGATAGGCTTGCCACTAATTCAACCATCTTACAGTGGAGGTTCTTCGATGCTTATCTTCTACTTGGAGTAGAATAGGGGGTGCTGTCAGGCGCTGATATGTCTCGATATAAAAAAAAAATCTTGATTTAAGATAACATCTTTGAATGCCATATTCTGCAGATCTCTTGGGGTTTTTGAAGATGCCCTATCCATCTCTTGTATTTAGATAAGCAAATGTTGCTTGTCTCTTAGCAACTTGATTACTGGGCAGTTTAGAGAACATCTGTAATAGACTGTCATAGTAGCTAACAAAGTGACATGTTTGCATGACTAGGAGTTTGTTTTAACTATCCTAGACCATTTTAGATGGTTGGTATCAAGAGGTCAGAGCTTCACATTTTATTTTTAAGTATCTCTAGGTATGATACCATTAGGAAGCGTTACCTTTAAATTTGTATCAATATACAAAGATCTATTCAATTGTGGTTAAATATACTCTTAATTATGTATCAATATACCAAGATCAATGCCTATGTAGCCCAATATAATCTTAATATTACGTCCATATGCAAGGGTCAATACCATTGTGGCCAACTATAATCTTAATTTTGTATCAATATACAAAGATCAATACTGATGTAATCCAATACAATCTTATTTTTGCACAATAAACAATGGTCAATACCACTTTAGCCAAATAAACTACAAATTTTCTATCAATATACAAAGGTATAAGGGCATATTCAATAATCTGCCCCTTCTTCTTGGACCTTCCTGTGCTATGTCTATATCTCATTTTTCTCAAGCCCATGCACTCCTACATAAGAGAGGAAGAAGGATACAGAAAGAAAAAGTAGGAATTCCCTGGGGCTAACCTCCAAAATCCATTAAGACAGGACCATTTATCAGCTTGTAGTCTCTTCCCCTACATATCAGAGTTTTCAGTTATCCTTCAAATAACCTAAAAGAAGGGCGGAGCCGGGCAGTGGTGGCGCACGCCTTTAATCCCAGAATTTGGGAGGCAGAGGCAGGCGGATCTTTGTGAGTTCGAGGCCAGCCTGGTCTACAAAGCGAGTCCAGGACAGCCAGAGATATTCAGAGAAACCATGTCTCGAAAAACCAAAAAAAAAAAAAAAAAAAAGAAGGGCGGAGAAACACCTTCCCCATCCACTGGGCATGGGACGTCGCTCTCTTAAAGTGACTTCCTGCTGATTTGGGTCGTAGTAGACCTGTTTGGGGCCCGAACCCAAATGGAAAAAATGATTTAAAATGTTAGTACACTCCTTTTATGTTCAGTCCTTCTGTTCTCAGCTGTTTAGATGACCTAAGGGGTTTATAGGCAGAAGCTGATCTTGCAGGCTTCACTGAGGTTCCTGCCGGGGTATTGTGTAGACCTGAGCGGTCCCAGTGACACTAGATTGCTGTGGTGGTTGCAGGCCCCGATGGAGAGAGCTAATGAGGAAGTCTGCCAGGCAGAATCAACTGGGTCACTCGTCCTCCTTGGTGCCTGATTCTGCTCTCTGCTGAGGATTCCGCTGTCCAGCCGTCCCCGGGCTCCCCTAATGGACGCTTCGATTCTCCTGGAACGAAAAGAACAGAGCCCTGCCCCAATCCCAACCCTGGGACAATTGCCCTCTTTTTTTTTTTGGGGGGGGGGCTAGGTAGTACTTCTCCTGAAGCAAATTTGCCCTTCTGACAACATACAAAGCGTTATCTTTCAATCCGGGTTAAAGAAGAAATCATTCTGTCACCTTGGAGCTAAACCAGCTCTAGTGTATATATATTTTGAGATCCCAAAGGACAATCTGCCTGCATCGAGAAGGCCTTTTGTAAGTAGCCTCCAAACCTAGGTCCCTCCAAATCCCATGTGTGTGTCTCTGAACTCTAATTATTGGGATCAGGGACCTGTTTTTCCCATCTGAAGGGATCAAAGATGTGTTCCACCACTCCTGGATCAAAGTCTTTCTCTATTTAGAGTTTGCCCTGCATCAGGCTGACCCTGAGCTCCGGGATCTACCCGTTTCTGTCTCCAGTGGGCTGGGAGCTGGGACCAAAGGTGTACTCTTCTTGAATGGTGGGACCAAGAGTATGCACCCTCACCACCCCGCACTGTATGCCTCCAGAATACATAAGACCACCAACTCTACGGTGCTCCCCCCCACCCCCACCCCCATCTCTGCTGAAGTCAAAGGCATGGGCCAATACCACAATTCTCTTGTATTTTACCTTAGCTCCATGTCTTCTCTACACCTGGAGGTCTGCAAAACCAGGCCGAATGGCTGTATCCTCTATTCCATTCACAGTGTTTCAGCCCTGCCCCCTGCCTTTTTTTTTTTTTTTTTTTTTTTTAGTTAATAAATTTATTTGTTTGTTGCTTCAGGTTACATCCTTATCATATTGTCCTCTTTTCCCGCTTCCCAGCCCCACCCTCCCATGCTCTACCCCTGACATTTCCATCTTGTTCCTCTGGGGTGGAGTGTCCCTGCCTAACAGTCTCTCACCACAGATCAGGAGTCATATGAGGGCCAAGAGCCTCTTCATTCACCGGGGGCCTACGAGGCTACGAGGCAGTACTGCCAGTGACTGGTGTCTCATTGCTACTGGGGGAATACTAAAAAAAAGACCAACAAACACACAAACGCACAAAAACAAAGAATATCAACAAAAAAAAGAGAGGAAAAAGAGAAGGGAAAAGGAAAAAGAAAAAAGAAAAATAGAAGGAAAAAGTAAAAGATAAAAAAAAATTATGTCCTTGTTCCTTTTGTTGTGTTGGTTGTAGTACAGATATCCTGTACGATAGAGTTAAAATCCTACTATAAGTGAATAGATGCCATGTGCATCCTTCTGAGACTGGGTTAGCTCACTCAGGATGAGCTCCTCTAGATCCATCCATTTGGTTGCAAATTGCATGATTTCATTGTTTCTGATAGCTGAGTAATATTCCATTGTATAGATGTACCACAATTTTTTAATCCATTCTTCAGTTGAGGGATATCTGGGTTGTTTCCAATTTCTAGCTATTACAAATAAGGCTGCTATGAACATAGATGAGGAGACTTCCCTATGTCTCCGTGAAAGGTCCTTTGGGTGTATACCCAGAAGTGGTATGGCTGGGTCCTGAAGCAAGGTTATTCCTAGATTTCTAAGATATTGCCAGACAGACCTCCATAGTGATTGTACAAGTCTGCACTCCCACCAGCAATGGAGTAGGGTTCCCCTTTCTCCACACCCTCGCCAGCATGCCCTATCATTTGAGCTCTTTATCTTAGCCATTCTAACAGGTGTTAGGTGGAATCTCAGGGTCGTCTTGAGTTGCATTTCTCTGATGATTAAGGATGTTGAACATTTCTTCAGGTGTCTCTCAGCCCTTAGGGATTCCTCCTTTGTGAATTCTCTATTTAGCTCCATCTCCCATTTTTTGATTGGATTATTTGGTTTCTTGGCATTTAGTTTCTTGAGTTCTTTGTAGATTTTAGATAATAGCCCTCTATCAGATGTGGGGTTGGTGAAGATTTTCTCCCAGTCTGTTGGTTGTCGTTTTGTTCGAATGATAGTGTCCTTTGCCTTACAGAAGCTTTTCAGTTTCATGAGGTCCCATTTATTGATTGTTGATCTCAGGTCCTGAGCTGTTGGTGTTCTGTTCAGGAAGTTGTCACCTGTGCCAATGAGTTCGAGGGTTTCTCCTACTTTTTCTTCTAGTATCTTTAGTGTGGCTGGCCTTATGTTAAGGTCTTTGATCCACTTGGAATTAAGTTTTGTACAAGGTGATAGGTATGGGTCTAATTTCATTCTTTTGCAAGTGGACATCCAGTTGGACCAGCACCATTTGTTGAAGATGCTGTCCTTCTTCCATTGTGCGTTTTTGGCTTCTTTGTCAAAGATTAGTTGGCCATAGGTATGTGGATCCATGTTTGGGTCTTCAATTCGATTCCATTGATCCACTGGTCTGTTTCTATACCAGTACCACGCTGTTTTTATTACTGTTGCTCTGTAGTACAGCTTGAAATCTGGGATGGTGATACCTCCAGATATTTTTTCATTGTACAGGATTGATTTAGCTATTCTGGGCTTTTTGTTGTTCCATATGAAGTTGAGAATAGATTTTTCCAAGTATATAAAGAATTGTGTTGGTATTTTGATGGGAATTGCATTGAATCTATATATTGCTTTTGGTAGGATAGCCATTTTTATTATGTTGATCTTACCTATCCATGAGCATGGGAGATCTTTCCATCTTCTAAAGGCCTCTTTCATTTCTTTCTTCAGGGGCTTGAAGTTCTTGTTAAATAGGTCCTTTACATGCTTGGTTACAGTTACCCCCAGGTATTTTATGTTGTTTGTGGCTATTGTGAAGGGGGTTGTTTCCCTTATTTCTTTCTCAATATATTTGTTTGTTGTATAAAGAAGGGCTTCTGATTTTTTTGAGTTAATTTTGTATCCAACCACCTTGCTGAAGTTGTTTATCAGCTGTAAGAGTTCTTTGGTGGAGTTTTTGAGGTCGCTTATGTATACTAACATATCATCTGCGAATAGGGATAATTTGACTTCTTCATTTCCAATTTTTATCCCTTTGATCTCCTTTAGTTGTCTTATTGCTCTAGCAAGGACTTCAAGTACTATATTGAAGAGATATAGTGAAATTGGACATCCTTGTCTTGTCCCTGAGTTTAGAGGAAATGCTTCAAGCTTCTCTCCATTTAATTTGATGTTGGCTAGTGGCTTGCTGTATATTGCCTTTATTATTTCTAGGTATGGTCCTTGTATGCCCATTCTCTCCAGAACTTTTAGCATGAAGGGGTGTTGGATTTTGTCAAAGGCTTTTTCTGCATCTAGCGAGATTATCATGTGTTTTTTTTCTTTCATCTTATTTATGTGGTGAATTTCATTGATAGACTTTCGTATATTGAACCATCCCTGCATTCCAGGGATGAAGCCTACTTGATCATGGTGTATGATACTTTTGATGTGTTCTTGAATTCGGTTTGCAAGTATTTAGTATTTTATTAAGTATTTTTGCATCTATGTTCATGAGGGAGATTGGTCTGAAGTTCTCTTTCTTTGTTGGGTTTTTGTGTGGTTTAGGAATCAGAATGACAGTGGCCTCATAGAATGAGTTTGGCAGTGATCTATCTGTTTCTATATGGTGGAAGAGTTTGAAAAGTAATTGTGTTAGTTCCTCTTTGAAGGTCCGGTAGAATTCCATGCTAAAGTCATCTGGCCCTGGGCTTTTTTTGGTTGGGAGATTATTAATGACTGTTTCTATTTCCTTGGGTGTTATTGGGCTGTTTAAGCTGTTAATCTGATTTTGATTTAGTTTTGGTAGGTGGAATTTATCGAGGAAATTGTCCATTTCGCTTAGGTTTTCAAATTTAGTGGAATATAGATTTTTAAAATAATGCCCGAATATTTTCTTGATCTCCTCAATGTCTGTTGTTATTTCCCCCTTTTCATTTCTGATTTTGTTGATTTGTGTTCTTTCCCTTTGCCTTTTAGTTAATTTGGCTAGGGGTCTGTCTATTTGGTTGATTTTCTCAAAGAACCAACTCTTGGTTTCATTGATTCTTTGTATAGTTTTTTTTGATTCAAAGTTGTTGATTTCAGCCCTAAGTTTGATGATTTCCTGCCTTCTGCTCTTCTTGGGAGTGTTTGTTTCTTTTTTTTCCAATTCACCCAGCTTAGCTGTTAGTTCACTAATATGAGCTGTCACAATTTTCTTTTTGAAAGCACTTAGTGCTATGAACTTTCCTCGTAGCACGGCTTTTAATGTTTCCCATAGGTTTGGGTATGTTGTGTCTTCATTGTCGTTGGATTTTAAGAAGTCTTTGATTTCCTTCTTTATTTCTTCCCTGACCCAGTGGTCTTCCAGTAAGGAGCTGTTCAATTTCCATGTGTGTGTAGGCTTACTGTTGATTCTTTTACTGTTGAAGACCAGCTTTATTCCGTGGTGGTCTGATAAGATACAAGGTGTTATTTCAATTTTCTTGTATCTATTGAGGTTCCGTGGGGTGCTGAGAAAAAGGTGTATTCCTTTGTGTTTGGGTGAAACGTTCTGTAGATATCTGTTAGGTCCATTTGTTTCATGATCTCTGTTAGACTCAATATTTCTCTGTTTGTCTTCTGTCTTGATGATCTGTCCTTTGTTGTGAGTGGGGTGTTGACGTCTCCCACTACTAATATGTTGTGATCGATGTGCGCTTTAAGTTTTAGAAGTGTTTCTTTTACGAAAGTAGGTGTCTCTGTATTTGGGGCATAGATGTTCAGTATTGAGATTTCCTCTTGATGAATATTCCCTTTAATGAGTATATAGTGCCCTTCTTTGTCTTTCTTCATTAACTTCAGTTGGAAGTCTGTTTTGTTAGATATTAGGATGGCTACTCCAGCTTGCTTCCTGGGTCCATTTGCTTGGAAAATCTTTTCCCAGCCCTTTACTCTGAGGCAGTGTCTATCTTTCATAGTTAGATGTGTCTCTTGTATACAGCATAAGGAAGGGTCTTGCTTGCGGATCCACTCTGTAAACCTATGTCTTTTTATTGGGGAGTTGAGTCCATTGATGTTGATGGATATTAGTGACCTTGGGTTGTTATTTCCCATTAGTTTGTTATAGGTGGTGATCCTGTGCCTCTTTTGGTTTAGTTGCTGATGGGTTTTCTATTCCCTTTGTTTTCTTGGGTTGAGTTTTCTTCTCTGGGTTGGGATTTTCCTTCTAGGATTTTCTGTAGGGCTGAGTTTGTGGGTAGATATTGTTTAAATTTGATTTTGTCATGGAATATCTTGTTTTCTCCATCTATGTTCATAGAGAGTTTTGCTGGGTAAAGTAGTCTGGCTAGGCACCTATGATCTCTCAGGACTTGTAGTATATCTGACCAGGCCCTTCTAGCTTTTTACGTTTCTGAGGAGAAGTCAGGTGTAATTCTGATGGGTCTGCCATTGTATGTGACTTGACCTTTTTCTCTTACAGCTTTTAATATTCTTTCTTTGTTCTGTACATTTGGAGTTTCAATTATTATGTGGCGAGAGGAGTTTCTTTTCTCGTCTAATCTGTTTGGTGTTCTGTAAGCCTCTTGGATTTTTATTGGCATCTCTTTTTTCAGGTTTGGGAAGTTTTCTTCTATGATTTTGTTGAAGATATTTCCTGGACCTTGGAGTCGGGAGTCCTCTCTTTCCTCTATACCTATAATTCTTAGGTTCCATCTTTTCATTGAGTCCTTGATTTCTTGGATGTTGTGGGTGAGAGATTTTTTAGCCTTCTCATTTTCTTTGGATGTTGTACTGATTTCTTCCACTGATTCTTCCATGCCTTAGATCCTGTCTTCCATCTCTTGCATCCTATTGTTGATACTCACATCCGTAGTTCCTGTTCTTCCCTTGGTTCTCCACTTCCTCTTTTAACTCTGACTGTGTTTTCTTTATTGTTTCTATTTCTATTTTCATGTCTTGTATGGTTTTGTTCGTTTTGTACATTTCCTTCTCCAGCTTACTTGTTTTTGTATGAAAATCTATCATGGCTTTTTCCTTTTCCTGTTCAAGCTCTGTCCCCTTGGCTTGGAGGTCTTTAATGGTGTTGTTCCTTGTTTTGATTTGTAGAATTGTGGCTTCTTTTAATTCCTTCATAGATTTAAGTTCTTCTTGCAGGGACTCTATCACTTTCCATAATGCAGAATTGTCAACGTTTTCATGTGTTTCTGTTGGTGTGTGGTCATCCAAATTGGATGAGCTAGTATAATTCTGCTTTGTTGGAGTCATATTTCCTTGATTTCTATTTTTTTTTTGACCTTTGGCCATTGGATGCGTTTAGCTCTCTGTTTTCTGTGCTTGGAACCACATTGGATGATTTGGTGCAGGGGACGAGTTACTTGGCTATCTGTCGTTGCTTACAGGGGGATTTCAAGGTCACTGTGATTTTAATCACCTGAGGCACTGTGAGCTGCTGCAGCCTATTCCCAGGTTGTAAGTAATGGACCAGGATTGTTTCACTGCTCCCAATTCAGACTTCTGTATGTTGCACTCTGAGTTATCAGCCTGTAATGGTTCTGATGGTATGGGCCTGTTTGCCCAGGCACAGATTCTGTGGGCTTTGTTTGTCGTCACGGACGCTGACAGTGTCTGGCTCCACACCTAATATGTCTGGATTTTCCAGAATACAGGTATGGTCCCGATTTCTGGTTTCTCACTAGGCTTCTCGCCACAGGGCTGGCCTCTGTGCCTGATTCCCTTCCTGTCTGCACCGCCACGGGTCTCCTCCCTTGGCTGATAGGCCGTGGGTACCCCAAGCCCAGATCCTCTGGCAGCCTGAGTGGTCCTCTCGCCCCAGCAGCTCAGCGGTGGGTGCACTGATCCCTGGCCCCGCCCATGCCTGTCTCTCTCCCCAGTTGACCTGCCGTGGGTTTGCGGGGATTTGGCCCTGCCAGCCGGGTTCCCTTCCCAGCTGCGCTGCTGTAAGTGCATGGGATTCGGCCCCTCCCACCCTCTTGGAACCTCCCTCACTCCGCTTCATGAGCGGCTGCGGACCACCCGCTAAGCCCCCTGTTTGTTCCTTGCTAAGCCTTCCACTATCTCGCAAAGTTTTTCAAGTGGGTATAAGTTTTACCTGAGGTGTGGGGAGCCCAATAGGCCAGCGATCTATGGCCGAGTGGACCCTGATTCTGCCTGATGAAAGTTGGGATCAATCTTACCAGGCGCCTCTACAAATGGGAGTTCCCAAATCCCAGGTTTAGTGGCTTCCGTGTCTGCGAGAGATGGTGGAGAGCCTTGCCCTGGGACTTTTAACAGTCCCTTGAGAGCTGTGAGTGTTCCCGGGGGGGGGGGGTCTAGCCCCTCCGGTTTTTGCACAGTGCCCAGTAACTCTGTGTTTTTTATGGCTCTTTTTTCCCCCGCGTTCAAAATGCGTCAGTGTAGGTGGCCACCATCTTGGCCCGCCCCCTCTTTAAATATTTTCAATCAAGTAAATAGTTTATTCTTTCCTTTGATTTTTTAAATGTGTTTTCTTTTCTAACTGATTAGTCAAGTTGACAATCTTTACCAAAATCTTCCAATTAGTTCTATGAATAGTGTATGAAGTTCACAGCGTTCAAACTTTCAGTCTGTTTCCAGAAATAGTGATCGTGACACACATTATGTGTTGAGAAACTTCTCATCCTTGTTAGCTATCCATCTTTGAAATTTTACATGCAACTTATAGAAATGCTTAACAAGTTAAATTTGGGGAAACAAATACACGTTTTAGGATACAAGTGTAACACCACAGTCTGACCACATTCACTAGTGCTGTGTCCTTGCAGAGCTCTAAGGACTGTTCACACAGAGGTGATAAGGGAATGAAAAAAGACAAACACAGGCATATGATATAGCTGAAATCAGTTAGTTGGGCTTTATGATGTAGAAGGTGCAGCACCACAAAAAATCAAGTCTGTTGTATACAGTTGAGTAGGGAGTAAGGGTTGTTTGCAAACAGTTGGGTCAAGGACCTAGGTTTAGACAATCTTGGTAGGATCAGTCTCCATAAGGAGCAGTCATTGAGCTGTAAATATCCAGAGTGAAAAGGCTACAGTGGACATTTTCTACACATGCTATCGACATCCACACACAGGCGAGAGGAAAACTTTACTGCCCCTCTGAACCTTACCCTGGGAAGGAATGCTTTGCCAGTTTCCCATGGGTCTAAAGTTTTGGTCCTTGATATGCTGGCTTGTGTCAACACACACTCAGGACTTTACATATTCAAGGATTCCTCTAATCCCCATATACTACCATAAACAAGTTCTCTCATCTCTTTTCTCCCTATTTTGTTATCCTTTCTAATCTTTAAACATTGAGGAGCTTGTTTTATTTCACCAAGGTATTACATCACGCCATAGAACTTGACACATCAGTATTAGTGAAGAGTTATGCTAACTATGTTGCAGAAAGATATACCTAAATGAAAAAAAAAAACTATTGGGGTGGAAAAAGTTTAAAAAACCCACAAGATTTTCATTATGCTATTAATGATATATAAACTATTTTAGTGAGACTAGTGTATGGTAATCTTTTATTCCCATTATTAATTTTCTTTTAGAATTTCACAGTGTTCTTTGATTATATCCAATCTCTTACCCAACTGCTCCAAGATCCTTTCCTTCCTATCCACAAAACTTTTTATCTTTTGTTTTCCTAACAATCAAGTACATTTGATGTTGTCCATATAGGCTTGGATATGAGTCCATCCAGTGGAGCAGTGATTCTAAACCTTCCTAATACTGTGACACTTTAATACATTTCCTCATTTTGTGGTAATCCAACCATAAATTTATTTTGATGCCACTTCATAACTATAATTTTGGTATTGTTATGATTTGTAATGCAAATATATGACATGCAGGATATTTGATATGCAAGCCCCAAGTCCCAAAGGTTCATGATCCACAGCTTGGGAACAAATGTGGAATGTGCAGTCACACCCTTAAATCAACCTAACAATCCATATCTCAGCAGCTATCAACTGCCAATAGCTAATCAGATTGTGACTGAACTTCATACTCACCACTGCTTTTCATGGTTGGGCAAGTCTACTTTGAGCTTCCACAGATATTTTGCATGCTGGTTCAACTATTGTGAGATTATATGTGCCACTTCCTTGCTTTGTCTAACAAATAACTGTTTGTGTTTGTTTTTGTTTTGCTTTGTTTTTGCATCTACAGCCTCCAGCTCAGCTCTTATAATATTTCCACTCCTTTCTGTAAATGAACTTTGGGAAGAGAGGCCATGAGATAGATGGCCTGTTTAGGGATGGACATTCTATAATCCCTTATTCTTTGCTCCTAGTGTTAATCAACATCTATTCCAAATAGGAGCTTCTCTGATAAGAGATGAGAGATGCACAAATCTATGCATGTAATGATAAATCATCAGGACTCTATTTATTATTACACTGACTTAGCAGACAAATAGTAATATTTTCTATCCTAGGCCTATGACTTATCCAGTCACATAGTCTTCACCCATATTAATTTCATATATCCAGTTTAAACTTGTGGAACTGATATTAAATTAAAAGCTCAAATGACAGTACATGCTGGAGAGGTTGTGAAAAAGGGGAACACTCCTCCATTGCTGGTGGGAGTGCAAGCTTGTACAACCACTATGGAAATCAGTCTGGTGATACCTTAGAAAATTTGGAATAATTCTACCTCAAGACCCAGCCACATCACTTCTGGGTATACATCCAAATGATTCCTCACTAAACCACAAGGACATTTCCTCATCTATGTTCATAGCAGCCTTATTTGTAATAGCTAGAAACTGGAAACAACCCAGATGTCCCTCAACCGAAGAATGGATTAAAAAACTGTGGTACATCTACACATTGGAATACTACTCAGCCATCAGAAACAATGAAATCCTGCAATTTGCAGCCAAATGGATGGAACTAGAGAAGCTCACCCTGAGTGAGCTAACCCAGACTCAGAAGGATGCGCATGGCATCTATTCACTTATAATTGGATTTTAGCCATATAGTACAGGATAACTATACTACAGACAATGCACCAAAGGGAACAGGAACATAGACTTTCTTTCCTGTCAATGAGACACTTTGCCCTAGTGGTGCTGCCTTATAGGCTCCCAGTGTATGAGGAGGCTCTTTGCCCTCCTATGACTGCTGAACTGGGGCAGGGGACTGTTATGTAGGAACACTCCACTCCAGAGATGTAGGATGGAAGGGATAGGGATAGAGGGTGGGAGTGTGAGACTGGGAGGGGTGGAAAGAGGGCACTGTGATGGAGATGTAGCCTGAAGTAATAAATAAACCTTTAAAAGAGAAAAGAAAAAAAAAGAAAGAAATTATAGCCCCAACTCTGTACCAGCTTCATTTGTCCATGTACTTTGACTCAAGTGTGTGATGACCTCAGCAACAGGGTCTTACTGTCAAGTTCTTGATAGAAATATAGATCATTGAGAATATCCTGTAATGTTTATGGGTGTGTATAGTGCCTACTGACCAACAACTCTGAAAACTCATTCCCGTTAATGTACTTGTTATTTTTTGACCTGTGTTATCTGGTAGGAACATTGTTGAGTAATTGTAGGAGAAACAAGGCTTGCTGCTAAATAGCACATGTATGTCTGGGCTTCAGCATGCAGCTGGCCTGAGACTTCCCTGGGCATGCCCAAACATGTCTGGCCTGAGACCTGCCTGGACCTGCCTAGAGACTGATGAGGCCACACTGGGTAATGAGACAGGAGCCAATGAGGAAGAGCCACATCAATCTGCAGTTCAGGAGTGAATGGAAATGGGACTCTGGGTGCAGGTTATAAAGGAATCCCCCCCTTTTTAAATAAAGGGGTCTGCTTTTGCCACTTACTGGGCCCCCAGAGTCTGGGTCGTGGACTCCATTCCAGCTCATCCTTGCCCCCAAGAGTCCTGAGCATGGGCCCTAGCAACAATTAATTCTATTTAAACTCTTTTAATTTGTGTATCTATATATTTAGGAAGTTTCTTTAGCAATACATTTCTTTATGACTTTTTCAAAAATGTCTTTTATGTTAATTATCTATCCTTGTATTCCTTAATCTACTCTTCCCACTCATGCTTCATCCCACTTTGCTTTTCCTTTATTCTGCGTTAACTCTTTCTATGATTGTTCTCTATTATCCTTTTTTTAAAATCTTCCCTGATGACTTCTCACTAATTTCCTCACCTTGATGGGTATTCCATATGGAACACACATATCTGAAGAATTAGTACTAGTATCCATACATAGGAGAAAATGCGATGTTTGTCTTTAAAAGGTTGGGTTAATCCACTCATCATTATTGCTTCCAAGTCTATATATTTACCTATGAGTATCATACTTTCACTTTTCTTAAGTTCTAAAAAATATTTCAATATGTGTCATTCTTATATGAGATGAATAAGTGATCAGGTCATGAAAGAAGCAGGGTCATTATCATATAATGAAGGAAGACATATATGTCCTATCAATAAGGTTGAGTAAAAAAATTTTTTTTCAAGTGAAAATGATTTCACTATTTTTATGCTGAGTAAAGTTAAAAGTTTATAAAATATCCATACTATATTTCATAAAATACATTTTATTCCTTAGACGAGTAGTTTGAATTTTCACTGTGTTGTTATATGAATAAGTTCCAGAATATATCATGCATTCTTTTTATCCAAATTATATACATAATTGAGTATCATCACCTTAAGGTATCTTTGTCATGATTACATGAGGAACTGATGGTTTTGTTCTGCAAAACTTCAAAGAACTACAGATAACTATCCATTTCCTATTATAATTTGATTTAATATGAAGTATATGATCAAATTCAATATAGCTGTAATTTCAATTTCAATCAAATTATAATAGCTGTGTTCAGTGTCTAAGCTAACACAATTTTATTGTCAAATAGAGAATCTCACTGGATGTGAAAATGCTAAAAAAATATTTTTATAAAAGCCTCAGATGCACCAAAGGAAACATATGTTTGTCAAATGAGTGATAAGCATAAATTTTTTAGCAATTCAAATCTTATCAAACCTGTGTTCTTGTTGGAAGAAGGGGATTTTATACAATGCTTGGTTAGAAAGATTGAAGACACGTAATTCATGGTGATAAAGTAAAAAATGAAAACAGTGAAATCTATACAAAATACACCAAGTATTTTAAATGTCTATTTTGAAGTGAGAAATCAACCTTGCTTATCACACAAATTGTACAAGTAGAAAGAGAAAGGTAGTGTGTGTGTGTATGTGTGTGTGTGTGTGTGTGTGTGTGTGTGGGCGCGTGTAAGAGAGAGAAGGAGAGACAGAGAGAGAGAGAGAGAGAGAGAGAGAGAGAGAGAGAGAGAGAGAGGGTGCCTAGTGAAATGAATACAGTATTAGGTACAGTTTGGAAATTTTTAACCATGTTGTGAGCAACATAATTAAAAATTTCAGTTATGATTACCTTAACTATTATCATGTTAGCTAGTCATCCCTTGAAATTTTACAGATAAATTACAGTTTTAGGAAGAGCATTGGAATAATCTTTGAGCAACCAGTGCATATATTTTTCAATTATTGGAAACAATTTACATGTTATAGTGGTTGTAAAAGCAATGTCTGACTAAAAAATGCATGAATAAAATGTGAAATAAATAGTTGTAATGCAAGAGGTGTAAATGGGAATTTATGGAATATGGTAGACAATCAAACAAAGTAAAAATATTAATAAGGACAACTAAGAAATTGGCATTACTATAAATATAAAAACGTAGGTGCTTTTCTGAAATAGAAAGTAGAATCATACAAAACAACAATGCATTTGCATGCAGTTATCTGTACCCAAAATATGGTCATAGAAGACAGAAAAGTCAGCTCCAGAAAGTTAAACGGAAGAGTAAAACACAGCAGCAATGATAGGGATGTTGGCCTCTGTTTGTCTTCTAGCTAATGGGAGACTTTAGCCAGGCAGGAGGAACCAGGTATAATGACTTATTCCAAAGCAATTTGCTTTGAAGATAAAGTGGGACATGAGCCACAGGGAGCAGATAGTCTCCAGAATATGAAAATAATCCGAGTCTTTGGGCAACAAAAAGTGGTTCAGTCTTTTGGAAAGTGTGGACTATAAATGTGCAAGCAGCCTGAAAGAACCTTGTTCTAGTCTTCCCTTGACCTCCCAGGGAGAGCCCAGATTATCAGTGTTTTTGTCTAAGGAGTGATATGTTGAAATGGTGCATTTAAATGACACCAAAAAATCAAATGACCCTAACATACATTTGTAGAACACTCTACCCAGACACTGAGAAATAAATATTCCTTTCAGCAGCCCATGGAGCAGTCTTCAAAACTGATCACAATTGTGACAAAAAGCAAGTTCCAACAAATAGAAAAGAATTTAAATAACATCTTGCATCTGTCTCAAAAAAGCTATATATCAGCACCAATGAAAACTACAGAAAGTATATAATGTCATGGAGAATAAAAAATACACTATTTAATGAAAATTGGGTCATAGAAGAAATCAATTAGAGCAATAAGAAAACTTTCTAGAATTAAATAAAAGTGAAAATACAACTTATCAAAAATCTATAGGGCATAGATAAGGATGTCATATGAGGAAAATTTATGTCACTATGGGTCTATATCAGAAATTTGAGAGTTTTCAAAGTAACAACCTAATGATGTACCCAAAAACTTCAGAATAAAGAACCTAAACTATAATGAGTAGATGGGAAGGAAAAAAAACACAAAATTAGGACTGATATTAATAAAATATAAAATAGAAATAAAAACAATGAAAGAAAAAACAAAATAGTTGGGTTTTTTTGTTTTATTTTGGTTTTGGTTTTGGCTTTTTGAGACAGGGTTTCTCTGCGTAGCCCTGGCTGTCCTGGACTTGCTTTGTAGACCAGGCTGGCCTTGAACTCACGGAGATCCAGCTGCCTCTGCCTACTGAGTGCTAGGATTAAAGGCATGCACCACCATGCCTGGCCCAAAGTTGTTTTTTTTTTTTGAAATGATAGAGAAGATGAATAAACTTTTAGAGAAAATAGCCAAGAGAAAGGAGAGAATACAGAAATAAATAAATTTATAAATGCAAGACAGACATTGCAACAGATACTAACAGAATTCCAAGTAGTATAAGGACATAATTTTAAAATTAGTACTCTATGAAATTGGAACATTTTTAAAGAAATAGAGCATTTCCTATAGTATACAATATACAGATGTTAAATCAATATAAAATATAGAATTTAAACAAACCCATAGCCAGCAACAAGATTTTAGCATTAATAAAAAGTCTCTTAACTAGTCAAACTCAGGACCAAATGGATTTATTGCAAAATTCTGTCAGAACATTAAAGAAGAATTAATACCAATGTTTCCCAAATTATTTAATGCAACATAAACAACCCAGATGTCCCTTAACTGAAGAATGGATTAAAAAACTGTGGTACATCTACACAATGGAATATTACTTAGCTATCAGAAACAATGATTATGCAATTTGCAGCCAATGGATGGAACTAGAGAAGCTCATCCTGAGTGAGCTAACCCAGACTCAGTAGGATGCACATGGCATCTATTCACTTATAGTCGGATTTTAGCAATATAGTACAGGATATCTATACTACAACCAATGCACCAAAGGGAACAGGAACATTTTTTATAAAGAATTTATAAAAAAAAAACCAGAAGGCTTAGAAACTTTATTTTTAAATACTTTATTTTTTTTCTTCAAGTTACATCTCAGTAAAAAACCCCTCCCTATTCCCCCTTCCTATCCCGCCCTTCCACCCTCTTCCCCCCAGAAGTTTCCCCTTTCATTCCAACAGATGGTTCCTTCTCTTATAACAGTAAGTATTATACAAAACAATAGATATAAATATGCCACATTTGTGAGAGTTAAACGGCCCAGTATACCTTCCCAATGTCCAGTTTATACATATTTGGCTCCTGACTTTAACATTCTACTATCTAACCATCTCCATGAGTTTAAAGGTCTATATGTGACTCAACATTCATACTAACTTGCAACACACTTTTAAGAGTATCTTCTTAGATCTATAACACCCTCTTGATTCCTAAACAATTCAAAATTTAACTATGAGACTCTAGCTGTCTATTCTTCAACCACCTCAGAGACCTGAGAGGGATAAATATATTTGTTTATATAGGAAGTGCAGGGCCTGCAGCTTCCAAAACTAAGAAAGGACATACCAATGACTGCCTGGACAGTTCCCATTTTCTCTCCATACATTCCAGCATCAGTCTTTAGCCTTTGGGTCCTGTTTCTCTGACAGACATTTGTTGTAGAGCAGGGATTATGAAGGATTTAACTACCCTGTCTTGGCAGAGTTAGGCTGTCGACTTCCCTGCTACCAAGTTTTGTCCTTTTAGGACAGCAGTCTGTCTGCAGTTGGTGCAAGGGGTTTTTTCATGCCAAGAGAAAGGCTTGCCACTAATTCAACCATCTTACAGTGGAGGTTCTTCGGTGCTTATCTTCTACTTAGAGTAGAATAGGGGGTGCTGTAAGGCGCTGATATGTCTCGATAAAAAAAAAATCTTGATTTAAGATAACATCTTTGAATGCCATATTCTGCAGATCTCTTGGGGTTTTTGAAGATGCCCTACCCATCTCTTGTATTTAGATAAGCAAATGTTGCTTGTCTCTTAACAACTTGATTACTGGGTAGTTCAGAGAACATCTGTGATAGACTGTCATAGTAGCTAACAAAGTGACATGTTTGCATGACTAGGAGTTTGTTTTAAATATCCTAGACCGTTTAGACGGTTGTTATCAAGAGGTCAGAGCTTCACATTTTATTTTTAAGTATCTCTAGGTATGATACCATTAGGAAGCGTTACCTTTAAATTTGTATCAATGTACAAAGATCTATTCAATTGTTTTTAAATATACTCTTAATTATGTATCAATATACCAAGATCAATGCCTATGTAGCCTAATATAATCTTAATATTACGTCCATATGCAAGGGTCAATACCATTGTGGCCAACTATAATCTTAATTTTGTATCAATATACAAAGATCAATACC
>CAJQZJ010028949.1:0-19160 GCA_907164525.1 Lophiomys imhausi | reverse complement strand
CACCTCAGCAAAAAAGATAGACATTATCTCCAAGTAAAGGGCTGGAAAAATATATACCAAGCAAATGGACCCAAGAAAAAAGCTGGAGTAGCAATTCTAGTATGCAACAAATTGGATTTTCAACCAACGTTAATCAAAAGAGATGGGGAAGGACACTATATACTCATCAAAGGAAAAATCCACCAAGATGAAATTTCAATACTAAACATCTATGCCCCAAATGTAAGACCACCCACATTCATTAAAGAAACACTACTGAAGCTCAAATCCCACATTGAACCTCACACATTAATAGTGGGAGACTTCAACACACCACTCTCACCACTGGACAGATCAACAATGCAGAAACCAAACAGAGAAATAATGAACCTCACAGATGTCATGAATCAAATGGACCTAATTGATATCTACAGAACATTTCACCCCAAAACAAAAGAATACACTTTCTTCTCGGCACTTCACAGAAACTTCTCCAAAATCGACCATATAGTTGGTCACAAAGCAAGCCTCAACAGATACAGGAAAATTGAAATCACTCTTTGTAACTTATCAGACCATCATGGAATAAAGCTAGGCTTCAACAATAACAAAAACAACAGAGTGCCAGCAAAAACATGGAAACTGAACAACTCTCTCCTCAATGACCCCTGGGTCAGGGAAGAAATAAAAAAGAAATTAAAGTCTTCTTAGAACTCAATGAAAATGAACGCACAACATACCCAAACTTATGGGACACATTGAAAGCAGTGCTAAGAGGAAAGTTTATAGCACTTAGTGCCTTCAAAAAGAAACTGGAGAGTTCCTATACGAGCCACCTAAAAGCACACCTGAAAGAGCTAGAACAAAAAGAAACAAACACTCCCAAGAGGAGCAGATGAGAGGAAATTATCAAACTCAGGGCTGAAATCAACAACTTAGAAACAAAAAGAAAAATACAAAGAATCGACAAAACCAAAAGCTGGTTCTTTGAGAAAATCAACAAAATAGACAAGCCCTTAGCTAAACTAACTAAAAGGAAGAGGGAAAATACCCAAATCAACAAAATCAGAAATGAAAAGGGAGAAATAACCACAGACATTGAGAAAATCCAAGGAATCATTAGGTCCTACTTCAAAAACTTGTACTCCACAAAATGGGAAAATCTAAATGAAATGGAAGATTTTCTTGATAGATTCCGCCTACCAAGGTTAAATCAAGAATAGGAAAGTAAATTAAACAGTCCTATAACCCTTAAGGAAATAGAAGAAGTCATTAGAAGTCTTCCAACTAAAAAAAAAGCCCAGGCCCAGATGGTTTCAGCACAGAATTCTACCAGACATTCAAAGAAGAGCTAACACCAATATTCTTCAAACTCTTCCACAACATAGAAACAGAAGGAATACTGCCAAACACATTCTATGAGGCCACAGTTACCCTGATACCTAAACCTCACAAAGACCCAACGGAGAAAGAAAATTTCAGACCAATTTCTCTTATGAACATGGATGCAAAGATACTTAATAAAATACTTGCAAACCGGATCCAAGATCACATCAAAAGTATCATACACCATGATCAAGTAGGCTTCATCCCAGGGATGCAGGGGTGGTTCAACATTAGAAAATCCATCAATGTAATCCACCACATAAACAAGCTGAAAGAAAAGAACCACATGATCATCTCATTGGATGCTGAAAAAGCTTTTGACAAAATACAGCACCCTTTCATGATAAAAGTCTTAGAGAGATCAGGCATACAAGGACCATACTTAAAAATAATAAAAGCAATTTACCGCAAGCCAATAGCTAACATCAAACTAAGTGGAGAGAAACTTAAAGCATTCCATCTAAAATCAGGGACAAGGCAAGGCTGCCCACTCTCTCCATATCTCTTCAACATAGTACTTGAAGTTTTAGCTAGAGCAATAAGACAACTAAAAGAGATCAAGGGGATACAAATTGGAAAGGAAGAAGTCAAAGTATCCCTATTTGCAGATGATATGATAGTATACATCAGTGACCCCATAAATTCCACCAGAGAACTTCTACAGCTGATAAAATCCTTCAGCAAGGTGGCCGGATACAAAATCAATTCCAAAAAATCAGTAGCCCTTCTTTACACAAAAGATAAATGGGCTGAGAAAGAAATAAGGGAATCAACACCCTTCCCAATAGCCACAAATAATATAAAATACCTTGGGGTAACTCTAACCAAGCAAGTGAAAGACCTGTATGATAAGAACTTCAAGACCCTGAAGAAAGAAATTGAAGAAGATATCAGGAGATGGAAAGATCTCCCTTGTTCATGGATAGGTAGGATCAACATAATAAAAATGGCAATCTTACCAAAAGCAATATACAGATTCAATGCAATTCCTATCCAAATACCAACTCAATTTTTTACAGATCTGGAAAAAACAATTCTCAACTTCATATGGAATAACAAAAGACCCAGAATAGCTAAATCAATCATGTACAATAACAGAACATCTGGAGGTATCACCATCCCGGATTTCAAGCTGTACTACAGGGCAATAGTAATAAAAACAGCATGGTACTGGTATAGAAACAGACTAGTTGACCAATGGAATCGAATTGAAGACCCAGAAATAAACCCACACATCTATGGTCACTTAATTTTTGATAAAGAAGCCAAAAACATACAATGGAAAAAGGAAAGCATCTTCAATAAATGGTGCTGGTCTAACTGGATGTCAACATGCAGAAGAATGCAAATAGATCCATACTTATCACCCTGTACAAAACTTAAGTCTAAGTGGATCAAGGACCTCAACATAAATCCAGACACACTAACATTAATAGAAGAGAAAGTGGGAAAAAGCCTTGAAATCATTGGCACTGGTAGCAACTTCCTGAATAGAACACCAATAGCTCAGGCACTAAAACAAACAATCAATAAATGGGACCTTATAAAATTGAAAAGCTTCTGTAAGGCAAAGGACACTGTCCTTAGAACAAAACAGCAGCCTACAGAGTGGGAAAGAATCTTCACCAACCCAACATCTGACAGAGGGCTAATATCCAAAATATATAAAGAACTGAAGAAATTAAACACCAAAAAATCAAATAACCCCATCAATAAATGGGGTACAGAGCTAAACCGAGAATTCACAGAAGAGGAATCTCTAAAGGCTGAGAGGCATTTGAGGAAATGTTCAACATCTTTGGTTATCAGGGAAATGCAACTTAAAACAACTCTGAGATTCCATCTCACACCTGTCAGAATGGCTAAGATCAAAAACTCAAATGATAGCACATGCTGGCGAGGATGTGGAGAAAGGGGAACACTCCCCCATTGCTGGTGGGACTGCAAACTTGTGCAACCACTTTGGAAATCAATCTGGAGATATCTTAGAAAATTGGGAATAAATCTACCTTAAGACCCAGCCATACCCCTCTTGGGCATATATCCAAAAGATCTGAAAAGAAACCAAAAGGACATTGCCTCAACAATGTTCATAGCAGCTTTATTTGTAATAGCCAGAAACTGGAAACAACCCAGATGTCCATCAACTGAAGAATGGATAAAAAAACTGTGGTACATATACACAATGGAATACTACACAGCTATCAGAAATGAGAAAATCATGCAATTCAAAACCAAATGGATGGAACTAGAAAAGCTCATCCTAAGTGAGCTGACGCAGTCCCAGAAAGATAAACATGGAATGTATTCCCTTACAAATGGATATTAACCATACATCAGAGGATAACTATCCTACAACTCACACACCCAAATAGACAGGAACCTAGCATATCTATCCTAGGAAAAATTCTACCCACCAGTGAGTCATGGAATCTGCTGCAGGTTAGTGGAACCCCACACCCTAGATGGTGTGCCTTATCAAGCTCCAGTACAAGTGTAAGCTCTTGGGCCTCACATGACGCAAGATCTGAGGGAGTATGATATGTGAGGACCCACCTCATCTGAGGAGAAGGAGCGTACCAAGTAGAGGAACAAGGAGGGAGGGAGGGAGGAAGGGAGGGAGGGAAGAAGAGAGGGAGGGGAGGAGAGATGTAGGGAGGGGCCAAGAGGGGAGGAGGGAGGAAACTATGTTCTAGAAATAAATAATACTATTTTAAGAAAAGAATTAATAAGCTTAAAAATATAATAAAAATACAATATAAAATTTTCAAACTATAATTTACCTTACTGGCATGAAAAGAAAATGGCCTTAATTTCAGATTAGAATGTTAGACTGCAGGTGGCTACAGAGATTACACAAACTTGATAGCAGCTTAAAAGTTTTTTTTTTTTGTTTTTTGGTTTTTTTTGTAGAGGTATAGGCTATTTCCATGGTTTGGCATTAAAAAGCAGGTAACAGGTTTAAAACACTGTAAATAAATTAAAGGTGACAGCTGTTCAAACTGGTTTTACAAACCTCCAAGAGTTGAAAAAAACTTAGAGCTAAAGTAAAATAATGCATGGTGTTAGCCCATGCCTTTACCTCCAGCAGAGACAGGAGGATCACTATAGAGTTAGTTGTCTTATAAATTCTAGAGTTACAAGAAACAGGGTGGTGATGGTGCACACCCTTAGTCACATCATTGGGGAAGAATACACCCTTAATCCCAACACACTAGAGACAGAAACAGGCAGATCTCAGAGCTCAAGGCCACCTGATACAAAACAAGCTCTAAACAGAGAAAAACTTTGATCCAGGAGTGGAGGAGCACATCTTTAATCCCATCAGTTGGAAACCACATGTCTTTGATCCCAAAATTTAGAATGCAGAGACAGGCACATAGGATTTGGAAAGATTTAAGTTTAAAAGCTACTTACAAAAGGCAGGCTGCAATTCAAACAAATTGTCCTTTGAGATCTCAAAATATATACACTAAAGGTTTTTTTAGCTCCAAAATATCAAAATAATTTCTTCTTTAATCCGGATTGAAAGGTAATACTTTATATATTATCAAAAAAACCAAATTTGCTCCAGGAAAAATATTACCTAACCAAAATATTACCAAAAAAAGGTAATTGTCCCAGAGTTAGGATTAGGGCAGGGCTCTGTTCTTATCTTTCCAGGAGATTTAAAGCATCCATTCAAGGAATCCAGGGACAACTGGACAACGGAAACCTCAGCAGAAAACAGATCAGACACCAAAGAAGACGAGTGGCCCAGATGATCCAGTCTTGCAGACTTCTTCAATAGCAGTTTCCTCAAAAGTCTACAACCACAACAACTCAAAATTGCTAAGATCGTTCAGCTCCACAGACTACTCCAGCCAGATCTTCAGTAAAGCTCTGAAGATCAGCTTCTGTCTATGAACTTCTTAGGACATCTAAATAGCTGAGCACAAAAGGACTGAACATCAAATGATTCTATTAACATTTTTAACCATTTTTCCATTCTTATTTGGGCCCCAAACAGGTTTACTACGTCCCAAATCAGCAGGAAGTCATTTTAAGAGAACAACGTCCCATCCCCAGAAGGTGGGGAGGGTGTTCTCCCCCTTTGGTTATTTGATAGATAATAGAAAATTTTGTTATTTAGGGGAAAAGACTACAAGCTGTTAAATGGTCTTGTTAAATGGGTTTTGGAGGTTAGACCCAGGGACTTTTCTCTTTTGCTTTTCTGTATCCTCCTTTCTCTCCTATATAGGAGTGAACAGACTTGAGAAAAATAGGACATAGACATAGTATAGGAAAGATCAAGAAAAAAGGACAGATTATTGAATATAGCTTTATACCTTTGTATACTGATACAAAATTAATATTATATTTGGCTAAATTGGTATTGATCATTGTATATTAATGCAAGATTAAGATTGTATAGGGCTACATCGGTATTGACCTTTGTATATTGATACAAAATTAAGATTATATTTGGCCACAATGGTATTGACCCTTGTATATTGATGTAAAATTAAGATTGTATTGGGCTACATCGGTATTGATCTTTGTATATTGATACAAAATTAAGATTATATTTGGCCACATTGGTATTGATCTTTGTATATTGATACAAAATTAAGGGTAACGCTTCTTAAAGGTACTGTTCGTAGTAATACTTAAAAATGAAATATCAAGTTTTGACCTCTCGCTGCCAACCGACATAAACTGTTTAGGATAATTAAGAAAGGGAAACTAATAGTCATGAAAACGTGTCATTTTGTTAGTTACTATGACAGTCTATCACAGTTATTTTATAAGCTATTCAGAAATCAAGTTGCTAAGAGACAAGCAATATTTGCATATCTAAATATAAGAGATAGATAGGGCATCTTCAAAAACCTCAAGAGATCTGCAGAATATGGCATTCAAAGATGTTTTCTTAACTTAAGATTTTTTGATATCGAGACATGTCAGCTCCTGACAGCACCCCCTATTCTACTCCAAGTAGAATATGAGCATCGAAGAATCTCCAGTGGGAGATGATTGAATTGGTGGTAAGCCATTCTCTTGGCAAGAAAAATCCCTTGCTTCAACTGTAGACAGACTTCTGTCCAAAAAGGACAAAACTTGGAAGCAGATAAGTCGACAGCCTAGCTCTGCCAAGACAGGGTAGGTAAGTCCTTCATAATTCCTGCTCTACAACCAATGTCTGTCAGAGAAACGGGGCCAAACCGCTGAAGATTGATGCTGTAATGTATGGAGAGAAAATGGGAACTGTCCAGGCAGCCACTGGTACGTCATTTTTTTAGTTTTGGAAGCTGCAGGCCCTGCACTTCCTATATAATCAGATATATTTATCCCTCTCAGGTCTCTGAGGTGGTTGAAGAATAGATAGCTAGAGTCTCATAGTTAAATTTTGAGTTGTTTAGGAATCAAGAGGGTAGTCTGGATCTAAGAAGATATTTTTAAAATTATGAGGCAAGTTAGTATGAAAGCTGAGTTAGATATAGAACTTTAAACTCATGGAGATGGTTAGATAGTAGAATGTTAAAGTCAGGTGCCAAATACATATGGACTGGACATTGGGAATGTATGCTATGCCATATAACTCTTATAATTGTGGCCTATTTATTTCTGTTGTTTTGTATTGTATTTATAGTTATAAGAAAAAGAACCATTTTTTGGACTGAAAGGGAGAGCTGTTGGGGGGAAAAAAGAAATACCTTAATCTAAAAAAAAAAAAAAAAGAAGAGAAGACGATGGGGGTTTGAGGGGGAGGAGGGTGGAAGGGTGGGACTGGAGGGGCAAGTAGGAAGGGGATTGTGATTGAGATGTAACTTGAAGAAATAAAAAATAAATTATTAAAAAAAAGAAAACAGTTGATCACAAAAAACCAATATAATTTAATCCTCATTATTTCAATCATTGTTAACACAATTTCAATATAAGGAAAGGGGAGCATGAAGAAGGTGGGAAGAGCTTCCACTTGGCTTCTTCTGTAATACCATTAATAAATGGTAAAACCATTAATATAATATTTCATATCATTCAACATACTATTGTCATGTATAAAGCATAAGATTTTCTCATATAATCTCATTGTTATTCTGTCAATTATGATCAGCATGAAGTTTCATAAAACTTACACACAACATGTAATTCATATCTCTACAATAAAGTCATCTGAATTCCAAAAATTCCATATGGTGTGTTTAAAAATGAGAGTTGAAGAAGACTCAATTTCCCAAGCTGCAGAATCCTTGCTACAGTCAGATTTTAGTTCCAACTAAATTAATGCTTGTTCAAACATTGGTACAGAGCCAACCTGAGAATCAATGTCAGCAAAAGCATTTGTCTTTGAGCGTAACTCCTATTTTTTTCAATATGGAGTATAGTCAAATTCTTTTTATAGGTGTAGAAAATTAATAGGAGTACATGCATCAAATATTGCTGTGTTATGAACTAAAATATTTAGAAAATGTAGCATGAGGAGGAATTATATTTTTCAAAATTCATTTAACATCCCATTCACAGCCACTCCTTCTTCTCCTCCCAATCCTGCCCTCCTACCCTCTGCTCTCATTTCCCCATCTCCTTCTTCTCAGAGAAAGGGCTCTCCACCAACCAACCCCAGTACTTCATGTCTGGTTGGAACTAACTGTAGCCTCTTCTACTGCCAGTCAAGGCAGCCCAGCTAGGAGAAAGGTATCTGACTGTAGCCAACAGAGCAGGTGGCAGGGATAGCCCCTGCTCCAATTGGTAGGGGATCCACATAAAGACCAACTGTCCCTCAGCTCTATGAGTGTTGGGGGCCTGGGTTTAGTCCATGCATGCTCTTTTGTTGATGCTTCAGTCTTTGTGAGCCACTATGGGCCTGAGTTAGATGCCTCTGTTGGTCTTGTTGTATAGTTCTTGTTCCTTTCTGGTGCCTCAGTCCTTCCCCAAACTCTTCCAAAATACTCTCAGGTCTCTCTGCTCAGTGTTTGCCTGTGGGTGTCAGCATCTGTTTAGATCTTTGGCTGGGTGGAGTCTCTCAGAGGACAGTCATGCTATGCTCCTGTCTGCAAGCATAGTGGATCATCATCAATAGTGTCAGGAATTGGTTCGCTCCCATAGGTTGGGTTTCAAGTTGAGCTGGTCATTGGATAGCAATTCCCTCAGTCTCTGCTCCACTTTATCCCAGTATATCTTGTAGGCAAGGTAGATTTTGGGACAAGGGTTTTATGGGTGGGTTGGTGGGCCCCTTTCTCCACTGGCTTTAGGAGATGACCATTTCCATCTCCATATCTCCCACTGCTAGGATTCTCAGCTAGAGTTACCCATATATCCTCACAGAAGCCTACCCAAACACAGATCTCCATTTTATGCCAGAGATCCCTCCTTCATCAGTTTCTCTCTCTCTCTCTCAGACCCACTACCTCCCACTCCTTCTTTCCCCTACCTGATCCCCACCCTCCTTCCCTCCCTACCCCTACTCCCACCCAGTTCCCTCTCTTCATCTCTTTCCCTTGCTGAGTGGTGTCTATATATTTTTTGTCTATATTTTTCCCTTCCTAAGTCAGATTCAAGCATCCTCCCTTGGACACTCCTTATTTAGCTTCTTTGGGTCTGCGGATTGTAGGATGGTTATCATGTACTGTATGACTAATATCCACTTACAACTGAGTACATACTACCTGTGTTTTTCTGGGCTTAGGTTACCTCAATCAGGATGACCTTTTCTAGTTCCATTCATTTACCTGCAAATTTCATGTGGGGAATAGTCTTGAACACATAGGCAAAGGACACTGTCAATAGGACAAACCCGCAGCTTACAGATTGGGAAAAGATACTCACCAACCCCACAACCGACAGGGGGCTAATGTCCAAAATATATAAAGAACCTAAGAAACCAAACACTGGCAAATGGAATATACCAATTAAAAATGGGGGTGCAGAGCTTAACCAAGAATTCTCAACAGAGGAATTTCTAATGGCTGAGAAGCACTTAAAGAAATACTCAAAGTCCTTACACATCAGGGAAATGTAAATCAAAATGATTGTGAGATTCCATATCATACCTGTAAGATTGGCTAAGATCAAAAACAGAAGTGACAGCACATGTTGACAAGGATTTGGCGCAAGGGAACTGCTCCTCCATAGCTGGTGTGAACACAAACTTGTAGAACCACTTTGGAAATCAATCTGGCAGTTTCTCAGAAAATTGGGAATAGTTCTGCCTCAAGACCCAGCTATACCACTCCTGGGCATATACCCTAAAGATGCTCCATCATACCACAAGGGCATTTGCCAACTATGTTCATAGCAGCCAGAACTTGGCAACAATCTCGAGGACCCTCAACAGAAGAATGAATAAAGAAAATTTAGATCATTTACACATGGAATATTACCCACCTATTAAAAACAAAGAATTATAATTTTAAATGAAGAAAACCACTCCTGTACAAGTATGCTACTGAGTAATGGTTAAAATGGAAGTGTCTGAAGTTCAAGAAGGCAGGAAGAGATGATGCAGGATGTTTTTATTGTTGTTCTGCTTGCCTGGTTCTATCACACCCTCAACACTCTCCCTTGAAGCTATTCATCTGCTCTTTAAGGAAACACAGATTCTATTTATTACAGATTCCTGTTATGCTGATTTGCTAAGTGGGGTCATTTTGTGAAGTGGGGCTTACCCACAGTTGCACAGCTAAGGAGATTGGAGTCGTTCATTCTTTCAACCAACACCTAACGCTATGTACAGCTTTAATCTGCTTTGGACTTTCCTCTCAGCAAATTAAAATGCATTATTAGCTCTATGCCTCGTTCTAGATGATTATGGGTCACAGGGGAATATTGCTATTTCTTTGTCTTCATCTTAATTTACCTATCCACTGAAAAACATTGAAATTCCCCACAGAAAGTTACCAGAAGATTATCACCCCAGTTGCATTAGTGTTGAAAATTCTGATTAGCACCTATGTGTTAAAAATTGAATTACCTAAGTGGACCTGAAACATTCTATTCACACGAATGACTTCTGCTTCTGCATTGACTTTCACTTACATGATTCCTTACATCTGTGGCCTTTGGGGGAGTTTTTCTTTTATTGATTCTGGAGGTCTAAAAAGATAAAACCTAAGATCTAATATTAGGGTTACATTTGGCAAACTTACTCTTCTCTGAGGACTATTTAAAGACTAATCTGGTGGGTCTCAAAAAAAAAAGACATTTATATCAAAGCATTCTAAATATTTCCACTTGGGCCACATTAGCTACAATGGATAAAAAAAAAATCAGGAAAGTAACACAGGAAAGGAGAGTTAATGGCAATAAAGTGAATGGTCTCTAACCTCAGAGAAAATTGCAAGTGGGGTGTTCTGGGTCATTTTTCCATCAATTGCCCCCTCTCTGAATAACCTTAAAGTCAATCAGTCTCCATTAAAAAAAAATTTAACCCTTTTGTAGGAACATGGAATGAAGACTGTAGTGTGGGTGAAAAGAGCACTAATAATTTGTGTCTTTATTTTTGTAATTAAAAACCAGTAATAAGTGTGCAACTTTAAGTTGCTTAGGATGAGGATGAAGTATAGAATTTATGTGTAGCATGTATGAGGCTTTTCTGGTTGTAATGCAAGCATTCAAGATTAAATAAACATATTCTTGAACCTGAAGGAATCATTCATTAGTTAAGAACATTGATTCTCTTGTTATAGCTCTGCTTCTCTTGCTATAAAAAAGTGGGGTTTTGCTCCCTAGCACCCATAAAGGGCCCTTAATAGTCAGTTGTAACTCTAATTTCAGATTCTGACACCCTATTCTAGCTTCCATGACCAACAGCATTCATCTTATGCATATATATATATATATATATATATAAAATGTTCAGGGATATACACATAAAACAACAATTGTAAATATATCTCTTAAAAATAAAGTTTTACATCACCATGACTTACTGGATTTTTTGCTAGAACTGCTATTATCAGTGGAGTAATGCTATTACTAATACCCACCATGTTTAAAGCTTTACTTATAAAAGTAGAGACAAGTCTTGAGAGACTTGCTGTACAAACATGAGGACCGGGTTAGGGTCTCCAGCATGCAGATAAACACCAGATTATTCTGGTAGTTAGACTGTAATCTCAGCATGAGAGGTAGAGATAGAACATGCACAGAGCAACTAACTGGCTAGACTAGCAATATTTTGTGAGCTCCAGATTCAAGTACGAGATCCAGTCTCAAAACATAAGTTGAAGTACAATTATGGAAGACAACCAATGTCAACCTCTTACTTCTGCATGCACACACACACACACACACACACACACACACACACTGTATTTATGTTGCTCCTACCCTTTCTGAACTACATAAGATAATGGCCACGTCATGACTCTATTTGACAGTTGAGATACTGAGACATAAGCTGAAGGCTTGAGTTAAGTAAAACATTAAATATCTGCGGTTAATTCATGCCCTTTTATTCTTCCTCCCAGTTAAGTTTGTTGTCTCTTGGCCATTCTTGCACTTGGCATTGAAAATGCTATTTAGGGAAACATGGCTAGCTCAGGTCAGATCTGAACCTACAACTTCCTGTCTTTTTTCTCTCATCTCAAAACCTCAACAGTTTCATCTAAAAATGGTATCAGCAACACTATATTTAAGATGTTTGTGGATTCAATTATAATTCATGTAATAATGACCAGTAATCAGAAAAGTCCACCAAAGAGAAAAGATTAAATGAGTTATTATCTTTATTTGCATGCTTCCTCAACATGCTTGCTCCTTCATCTGTACAAACATCAGTGGTGCACTGAAACTTAATTTATGCCAAGCACTGATCATATACTAATAAGAACAGCAGAAATGTCACTGCCCTGGAGGAATCTTTGATTTCATCAGTAGATTAATATTTCCTGTAGCAAATTCTAAGAAATAAGTCAACTCAAAGGCAAGAGTGAAAGATATTAGCTCTTGCATGATGAATAGAATCAAGGCCATGCAGTTATGGTACTATAGCAAGGTTTCAGATTGATGAGTTTCGGTACTCCCTGTCCCTCTAATTTCCTATCCACTTGGAGTTTGCATGAGTGATATCAAAGTATTTTGTTGCAGGAGCCAATTTAATTCAAGAAGCTTCCCCTTTGGTTATGTGACAAAACATTAACCTACTTTCTTGCAATTTAATTTTGTATACATTCTTATGGCAAAACTAGTAATAAATTTAAAAACTTATTTTAGCTATGATAAGTGTAGTTTGTAGGACAAAATTAAAACATTCATTTTTGCTTTTCTCCTTGCAAACGTTGTGTTTTAGGTGGAGGAGTCAATATTGCAGGCATCTGTCCTGTCCCAATTACCCATTGGACATGACTTCACCATGATCATTCTGGCTAGGCTTTCATCTGACATCCAGATTCCACTTGACTGATTATTAATTGTTTGCCCCCTACCTTTTATTTAAAAGCACATATTCCTACATAGTGATTTTCCTAAGCTGAAGTTCATTTCAATCAATTTTACTTAGCTCATTTTAAATTCTCTTCATGCCTTGTCTTAAAAAGAATTCAATACAATAATTTGTGCTATGTCATTTGAAACTTGATTGTGCTCGAAGCCATGTACAACACCTCACTTTTCTTCAAGTTAGGGATAGATACAGGGAATGGTATTGGTTGGTCAATTCACTGGGATGAAACATGATATACTGAGAAGAAGAAAGGAAAAAACTCTACAGATATAGAAATGTCCTAGTTAGGTAATTTTTTTTCAAATTAAACTATTTCATTCTTCCTACAAGGACCATAGGGTAATCCCACCTTCTTTAGCAATATCTATCATAAAGAGATCTGATGCATATTCTCTATCTCTGAACCTCCTTCATTATAGTGCAGTCACCTTGTGGATATTGCAACCGAGACTCAGAGCTTAGTATGTCTCCAGACCTTAACACAACTGACTCCATGACGGAAGTACCCTTCAGGCAAACACCCAGCATGTAGATAGCATCACCTTCCAAAACAAAAACAAAGACCTAATCCATCCAAGTCCAGAGTTCTGGGAAAGTCTGTAAATGCATTTACTTTGTTCCTTGGCTCCTGTAGTTTTGATTCTGGCTACCTGATCTTGTTATATCAAGTATGCCAAACCAGGTATGCTTTTAGTATTGAAAAGTTCACTCTAAGAAAGGCTGGGGGAAACACTGGAATCCCAAACATCTAGTGGAGTCACCAGCCAGTTAGTAAAGATTTTCAGTAAGCTTCAACCCAATAGATCATTGGTGGGTACCCAACAAGAGGTCGTAACTTTCATTTTCTGTTCTAGACTTACTGTCTTTTGTTCTGGAGTTTTCTAAAGTATTAAATTCTAGTCTGTCTTCAAATTTTAGTTTAAAAATCAATGTCATCTTACCAGATCACACCCAAAATAGTTTTCAAATTTTTTGATTAGTATAAGAAATGCCTGAGGAAAATTAAGGTCTGTAAATTTACAGGTATACAATGGAAAGTGTTTGAAGGCACCTGTGATTTGTGTCACTACAATAAGACAAAACATGCAGAGTTGAAATGATTGTCATGAAATAATTGTTTATAGTTCAAGTTTTCCCCAAATAAGAAGCCATGCATATGGCATAGGTGTACTTGGCAGAGTGTTAGAGTTGTTCAGAAGACAGAAGAAAGGAAAGGAAACATGAACAAGAGGAGTTTTTGTGATTTCTATGAGAAGAAACAAATGGGACAGGTGAGTGACTTTAAAAGTTTTGTAAGTGAAAAAATGTTAGCTTCCTCTGGTGTGTCTGCTTTATCCAGAGGTCTGCTGTCTGGCTGTGGGAAAAGTCAGACAAGAAAAGCATAACCTAAGATTGAGAATTCTGCCAAGAAGGTGTCTAGCAGTGTGTGAACTCTGGGTAGGTATATTTTCATTTCAAACTTGTGCCTTCAGGTGAACTTCTTGTCTTCTGTAGGTATTAACTATCCCTGAAAAAAGCAGTGGCAGAATCCTAAGATAAAAGAGAAGCAAGCCATGATCAATATTACAAATTTCTGTGGGGAAAATTATTTACTCAGATTTCAAAAGTATCAGCTGGAATTCATGTAAGACTAATGAGGTACCCTAAATTATCTTCCTGACAGTAACAATTGTAGAGTTTGTGTGCATAGCAGACAAAAGGTAAGAACACACAATAGAGAGACAGACAGAGACAGAGATACAGAGAGAATGGAGAGAGGTGGGGGGACAACTGAAGGAAATGAAAGAATGATGTTGACCCTGAAGAAAGAGTTTATCATTTTGTTTTCATGGAATGTGTGTGTGTGTGTGTGTGTGTGTGTTTCTTCCTTTTCCTCTTTATTTCTTCCTTCCTTCTTTTCTTTTTTGTATATTTTTGTTCCTTTGTCTGTTTATCTGTATGGGGTTTTTTGTTTTGTTTTTAAGAGAAAGAGAACATGAAATTTGTGAACAGGGAGATAGGGAAGATTTGGGAGGGGTTGGAGGAAGGAAAACAAAAATCAGAATATATTTTATTTTCAATTAAAAAAAAACCCACATTGAGAGTCTTCTTTGGAGTTTATCCTGGTTTCACTACAAGGAACAGCTACAACTTAGTAAAAAAATAGCACATATTTGTTTTGAGATAACAGAGAATAGGATTTAAGATAAAATCCTGTGAAGAATAACAAAAAATAACAAAATAATCATAACTATTCTATATTCATACATAGAAGCCTAATTCTACATACATATTTCTACACCTCTGGCCAACTCTGATTTTTCACACATCTGTAAACTACAAGAGACCTCTAATACAGATTTTTTTAAAGGATGGAAATGTAAGTAGAGTTCTCAGCTATTGTCAACAGACTAGGAGAAAACAAATGAAATTTGAATTCTGTCTAGATAAAGGTGTGATAAACATTTTTCATTTAAACTTCACAATCCTCAGAACTATAATAAATGCTAGATCTTTGTACTAATTCATGTGTGAGTACATGCCTCCTTGTGTGTATGTGTGTGTGTGTGTGTGTGTGTGTGTGGTGTAAGATGCTTTGAAAAAACTGACATGCACTGTTAGTAACACATAATTAGTAGTGCATATGTATCAAAATAATACATTTGTAACAGATATATTTATCCCTCTCAGGTCTCTGAGGTGGTTGAAGAATAGATAGCTAGAGTCTCATAGTTAAATTTTGAGTTGTTTAGGAATCAAGAGGGTGTTCTGGATCTAAGAAGATGTTTTTAAAATTGTGATGCAAGTTAGTATGAAAACTGAGTCAGATATAGAACTTTAAACTCATGGAGATGGTTAGATAGTAGAATGTTAAAGTCAGGTGCCAAATACATATGGACCGGACATTGGGAATGTATGCTAAGTCATATAACTTATTATGGCGTATTTAGTTCTGTTGTTTTGTACAGTATTTACTGTTATAAGAGAAGGAACCATTTGTTGGACTGAAAGGGGGAGCTGTAGGGGGGAAGATGGTGGAAGGAAGAGTGGGACAGGAGGGGGGAGTAGGGAAGGGTTTGTGACTGAGATGTAACTTGAAGAAATAAAAATTAAAGTATAAAAATAATACATTTGTAACAAAATAGTTACAAAAATATAAAAATATAATGTATAAATATATGACCTAGAACAATGTATATTAACCTCAACAAATACTGAGAGTAATTGGTAGTGCAGTTGTATGATTTTTCTATGCATCAATATATCATTTCTTCTTTGGTGAGCTGTGTTATAGAGTAAAAGATTTGATTCTCTGCAGATGGGCTAAGGCAGAGAAAAGGATTTTGATTTGTATGAGAACTAATTTACTGTTTTTTAATAACATACACTTTATACCAAGTCTATAATTAGTTTTTACTATACATTTATTTATTAATTCAAGTTGTATCTCAATCACTCGTCCCCTCTTGGTCCCCCTCCCACGTTCCTACCCCCTTTCCCACCTATTCTCCACCTCCTGTGTGGGAGGCCCCCACATATTAGCCCCCCACAGTTCATCAGTCACATGAGGGATAAGAGTTTCCTCTTGCTCCAGAAACCGACTTTGCAGCTTCACCATGGTAAAGTGTCCCACTAACAGGTAACAAAGTCCATGACTGAGACTGCCCCACCCTGCTTGTTAAAGGATCTGTGTAAGGGCCAAGTTGCCTATCCTCTATATTTATATAGTAAGGTCTAGGTCAAGTCTAAGCTTTTATTCTTCTTATAAAACAAACAACTTCTTTGTTTGATTTTATTAATCAGAAGTATAATTTTCTTTATAAATTTTTCTTCTATGCATTGTGTGTCCTTTAAAGTATGTATACTTAAGGTATAATATGACAATTTGTTATATGCATATAATGCATAATGAAAAATCAGGGTATCTACCATTTCCCTCCCTCTCCTTAAGGATCCTTTTATAGATTTTTATTAGCAAAAATAATTGCCCATATCTATCAGTTAATAAGCTTAAGACATAGACATTTTTCTCATTTGCTTTCTTGACAAATAGTTTTAAGGAAGACATAATGGTTCTTTTTTTGGGGAGTGGTTTTTTAAAGATTTATTTACTTTATGTATATAAGTATTCTATCTGCATGTACACCTGTAGCCAGAAGAGAGCATCAAGTCACATTGTTAACAGTTTTGAGCCACCATGTGGTTGCTGGGAACTGAACTCAGGACCTTTGGAAGAGCACTAGCCAGTGCTCTTAACTGCTGAGCCATCTCTCCAGTCCCGACATAATGGTTCTTGCTTACACTCAGCAGACTGCAACAATTAGATTGGCATAAGTTTGATGTCATTCTGGTCTACATAGTGACTTCCAAGTCACTGAGTTATAGAATGGGACTTTCTATGAAAAATAAAAATTAAACTAAAAAAATTGTGTTAAAAGATATTCCTTCTTCCTTTAAATTTCTTTTGCAACTTTGGAGGAAAATAAGGTTAGATGGAAATATTGGCTTGTCTCTTTCTACATTCCCTGTTCATCATTTCTTGCTGTGGAGCTTTGTGGTGATATTGTATTGTCTTGATTACTCTTGATGTAGAACAAATCACAGTATTTGATAGAGTGATTTCTTACACTTTAGTTTTCTTTGTCAAGATTGCTTCAAAATCCTATGTATTTCCATAAAAATTACAATAATCTCATTTATATCTTGAAAACAAATGTCTAGGATTATACAGGAACCATTTTGATCTCTTACATCATTCTGAAAAGATTGGACTTTAATCATACACCATGCAATGCATAAACAGAGTATATCTTTTCATTAGTGGCTCTTTACTTCTATAAATTATCATCTCAGTACTGCTTTTTGTACATTGAATGAAGCTGATACATTATATTTATATCATCATTCAGTCCTATGTGTCTCTATATCTATTGAGATTTTTATGTTATTGATTACTGGCATCTGTTGGTGAGTGATAATGTATTTATAGGTTTTCCTGGTCTCTTTTGGATTGTTAAATTGAACGTTGGATTTATTATGGTCAGGAAGTATATAATGTATGATTAGATTTCAGTAATTTCAAATTGTCTTTGTTTGTTATAAACTCCATGACTACATTGGTAGATTTTACACAAACACTAATGCACATACAATAGTGTGTCTAAGTGTGTGTGTTAGGCATTAAGGTTGATTATGTAGATTAATTCTTTTAAACTCTTGTTTTTATGTCTTGAAGTTCTGCAGCTGATGAAACAATATTGAAATACAATCATATAATTAGGATTTTTTTCTCTTACTTTCCAGATATAAACCTTTTATATAATAATTGATGTCTATTGCTTGGTCTGTAAATATTTAGGGCACTGATGGGTTCCTGGAAGATTGAGTGCTATATCCTTATGCATGTCTTTGAAGAAGTTTGCATAGTACTCAGAAAATTCATGGGGAGAAATATGGTCTGTAGTACTTGCTCATTCATCACATTGGTCTTGTTAAGACTAAAGTTTATTTGACCAAACTTTAGTCAGGCTTCAAAAACCTGAGAATTTGAGTAGGCCCTAAACTTCAGGTCAACTTGTCCCAGAAACTATCACATAACACCCCCCTAAGTTTGGAAACTTCCTAATTATCACTAGGAGACCAAGTTCATTTTCCCTGATATCAACTTAGCCAGCTCTAATCAATGTAGAGATAGTAATGCTAACCAACAAAAACACTGTTGCTTGATGATACTTGATTCTACCTTGCTGAAACATATTTAATCTGAACTGAAATCTTGCTCAGGGTCTCCTTCTTCTCACTTCATGGAGAAGCTTTGAGGGTGACCCCAGCATGATGGTTAAATAAAACCTCTTGCATTTGCATAGTTCTTGAGTGTCCTGGTTATTCCTTGGTTACCCCAAATTCAGGAGTCCGTTTCTTGGACCTAACAGTCTGCTGTTTCTTTCTACCTGGTCCTCACAGGTTCCATCTTTTATTATTTTTAAAAGATCTTCCTTTAACCTACCTTAAGGGTATATATGCTAACAATAAATACTTTGAAGTTTCTTTTGTAAGAAAAGAAACTTCATTTCTCCCCTTCATTTTTGAATAATAGTTCAGTTAGTTACCGAATCAGGGCATTTCTCACTGTGTTTGAAAAAAATGCCCTGTTGCTTCTTTCTGAATTCTCTTATTTCAGATAAAATGTCATTAAAATTTGACTCTCTGTGAGGGAAATTCATCATTTTCTTGTGGTGGTGGCTTTCATGAATTTTATTTACTTTGCCCAGAAGTTTCATAGTAATGACTGTAGTCATTAATTTCTTTAATTTTATATTGCAAGGGTTTCCTCAGCTTCTTTTATCTAAGGGTCTATGTATTTAATCAACTTTGAGAAGACTTTTACTTA
>CAJQZJ010028943.1:0-14272 GCA_907164525.1 Lophiomys imhausi | reverse complement strand
ATTTCTAAAAATACAAGTATGTGCCTGCTTATCTGCATGTGCACCACATGCTTGTGGTACCTGTAGAGGCCAGAAGAGGGCATCAGATCCCCTGAAACGAGGTTGTTGTGAGCCATCGGATGGATGTAAGTGCTGGAAAAAATCAAAACCAGTGAAAGAACTCTAGGCAGCCAAGCATGGCGAGCATGGCTCTGGCAGGCCTTGTCCTTCTCCACCATTCCCTCTGCCTTGCTAAAATCCCTTAGATTACATTCCTGAAGCTAGCCTCCAAGGTCTATTCCCTTATGTGGCCACTTTCTCCTCCTGAGACTGACTACCAAGGTCCAGCTGTCAAAGTATGGAAGCCCAGCCATCAAAAGTCCCCTTTGGCTCACCTAATTAACAAGCCCAATCAAAACAAACCAACTCATCCTAACATGAGGCTCCCCTTGTACCTTTATAAACTGCCATTTGCCTATGGGTCATGTCTGTCTCCTCTCTACCCAGAGGCCCATCTCCTTTGTGCCCATCCCCCAACCCCTCCCTAATTCTCTGCCAACCCCCCACAAACACCACTTCCCCTTTTCCTTGTTCCCTTTCCCTTCTCCCTAGTCCCTGTCTCCTGTCTTTGTCTCTTATTCCCTGCCCTTTGTTTCTGTGGGGCAAATAAATCTCCTTTATGCTGAGAACTTGGTCTTAGGGTCTTGAGCCAATACCACTTCCTAAGCCCAGGTTTTCTGCAAGAGCAACAAGTGTTCTTGACTGACGAGCCATCTCTCCAGTTGCTTAGAGATTTTAATACATTGAAGGACAGCTGGACAACTCTCATTCCAAAGTCTGTTCAGTGAAGACAGCTTAATTGTGGAAAGTTTTTCGAAGATTTATTATTTATTTATGTGTATATGCCCCCAACCATGTGTGTTGTGTGTGTGTGTGTGTGTGTGTGTGTGTGTGTGTGTGTGTGTGTGTGTGTGTGTGTGTTATGCAGGTGTCCATTCCAAAGAAACAAGAAAAGGGTTTTAGGTCCCCTGGAACTAGAGTTACAAGAGGTTGTGATCCACCCGGTTTAGATGCTGGGAAGCAAATTCCAGTCCTATGAAAGAGCAGGCAGTTCTCCTAATCAGTGAGGCTTTTCTCCAGATCTAGTTGTGAAACTGTTAGCCACAATTATTATGAACCTTTTGTCGTCAACAGTGTAGACATTTCTCAGAATTTCTCAAGTTCATAGGAAAAAATGTCATGAAGTTATCTTAAATATAGCTTTCTGAAAAAAAAAAAACAAGACTGCTCTGCAGTTAAATTGTACTTTTCTCCTAAATCTTGGTAATTGGGGGAAAACTAGAGTTTGACCCTTATCCATAGAGTACATAGGATCAAGCTTACTGATGAGCTCCATCTGGTAGACCTGATCTTCTCTATGCTTAGGAACAAGGGCTGGAAGCTCAAGGATGCCGATGAAAAGGGGATCCAGGTGGAAAGCTAACATTTAGCTATCATACTCCAGGGCCAGCTAGGAACTAGGAAGACACTGAGATCCTTCCAAAAGAGAAGGCTACAACTCTGAAGTTGAATGACTTAACTTCAAACCCTTTCTTCCCCTCTAATGGCCACCTCTCTGCTGATTTTTCTGTTGGCTTTAGTACAGGTAGGCCCTTCAGGCCCTGAGCAAAAGGCTGTGGGCAGGACATGAAAGAAATCCAACTTCCTGAATAGTCCAAGGTAGCTTGATTTTGATCACAAGTTAACCAGTCCCAATCCGCGATCCAGGGTCCATAGGAGTATTGTCATATAGCACAGGTAACATCAATCAAGCCTTCTTCCTCATGGTACGGACCTCTCTCCTTCTGTAAAAGTAGAGATCTCTTTTGACTAATGGATCTAAACTCATTCAGTCCCCTGCTGTATCTGGTGTTATTATAGTTCTTTTTCCTGAAAGAGACAGTCTCTCTGGAAACTCCTCTAACAATTCCCCCCCTGAGGTCTTTGGTTAGTTTCAAAGATTCCTTGGGATTTGGAAAGAGAGTTTAAAACTCTGTAAAACTCACTGTTTTAAAATCAAACCTCTGAAACTGTACTTTTTAATTATTAAACACTTCTTTATTAATAACTATATTCACTTATAACAAATACACTTACTTAACTACTATTCCTACAAATGCCTACAACCCCTAAGACCTAACCACTAAACCTATTGATAACTATTACAACTATTTTCATAACCTTTTAGAAGAATACAGTCTCTGGGGCAGGTCCTCAGTCACCAGGAAACCAGTCTCGGGGGTAGTCCCTTTAATGCACTTAGCAGTTTTTATTCTGGAATATCTCAGACGCAGGTTCGTCAGGGTAAATTGGCTATGGCAGTCTCACCTTAAATAAGGCTTGAGGCTTTCTCCTCTCTGGGAGACCTCAGCTGTCAGTAGGCCAACTTACTTCCTTCGTATCAGCAACTCTGCCATTCTGCCTCAGTCCTTAAAGCTGGCCACAGTTCCGTTTCAGGCCACTGTTCAGACAGGTCAAACCCCTCTAGGCAAAAGCTAAGCCACAGGGTTTAGTCCTTGGCCTTTTGCTGTCTTGCCGAGACTTTCTTTGCTCACCAGCTTCTTTCTGCCTCGGAAATCCGGCCGTCAGTTCACCAACACTTTCTTCAGCAGGAACTTTCTTCAGCATTGGAACTCTCTAGTATGGAGGTGGGGGGCTCAGCATGACCTCCCTGGGGTCATCCACTGTCCTTAAATAGGATCTCTCCTTGCTCCACCTGCTTCAGCTTAATTTGGGCTCTGCCCACTTAGCAGCTGAAAACAATGCCAGGTCATAAAGTCTTTATTTGTTTCACCTGGCTTCAACCTTGTTTTTCAGTCCATAGAGACTCCCCTCATTTCATGTGACTTCATCCATAAGATAAGCTAATTGCTCACAGCGAAGTTGATCTACATGCCCCGAATTAAGAGACTGTATCAGAAACCTAGATATTCACTAAATCTAATTTATATTAATCTAACTCCCTACAAACCTCAGAAGTTTTTCTTGGATAAGCAGAATTGTCATCATTTGACCTGTGTAGAAACTCCCAGTTACAGCACTCATCTTCATTTGGTGTGACCCCAGAACTCATTGAGACCCCATCATAGTAAATTACATGTAAGGTTAAATGCAGGGTAAGTATGCAGGGAAATGAGGCTTGCCAGAGTCTGCTGCTCCTGCCTCCAGCTGTGTGACCCTGACCAGCTCCGTCCATGTGGACATAACCAAGAAAGCCTGTTCCTTGTCTTTTGGGGAGATAAATTTCTCCTCATGCTTCATATGACAGTGGAAGGATACTTTTTATCCATATAGGGGATCTTAGATTCAGTATGTTTGAGACATCCTAAATGTCTCAAAAAAAAACAACATTCAAGAGGCAAACAATTACTCTTCAATCAGTGTCTCCGGAACTGACTTATGAGGATGCTTTGAACAGAAAGAAGAACATTGTACCTAAGCCTGCATGGTGTAAGACCTGCATCCTAGTTCAATTGGCCTTGCCTTCTACCAAGGTTTTCAGTTCTTCTCCTTGTAGCAAAAGCTAACTTCAGGGCTGAGAGCTAATTACCTGATACCCTAAGAGAGTTTTAAACAATACAAGACAGAGGCTGTCACAGGACCAGTCAACACAACAGGCTCAAGTATAGGCACTCATTTAAACACTGAGTTGGTTGGCAAAGACTGGGAGAGTCATCTTTGTTTCATCATTAGCTGTCTACTGAGCTGAGGGACCAGAGACATCAGGGCCACACCTGAGAATAAATAAAATTTGTGTAGAATTAAGTCAGGGACACCATTCAGCTAAAGGGCGGCAGGATCAGAGTGACAGCAAACAACCCTGGGGAAGAGGCCATCTTATCTCTAGAGACCTGCAGCCTCCCACCTCTGTCAGCCTAGTGCTAAACAATTTGTGTGGAAATATTGCATGAACCCCTCGAGCTCTCTGAATGTAGAGCTAAAACTGTGTCAGGCCTCCTTCAGTTTGCCCTCTCCTCCACAACCTTCTAGGTTTCCGAGATAAAACCACACATAACCTAGATTCATGTTCACTGTTGGTTTCTAAAAGCCACACTGCGCTGTTCAGCTTTCTTTCACTAAAGAAAATGCCTGGGCAAAGAGACCTCATAAGGACAAAAGACTTACTTTAGCTCACATCTTACTGTGTTTTAACACAAACATCTAGAGAATTCAGTCCATGATCAACTGGCCACATTGCTTTGGGTCTGTCATGAGGCAGATCATCATGGCAGGATGGTATGGCAGACAAAACCCCTCACCTAAAGCCTGGTGGCACACACCTTTAATCCCAGCACCCTGGAGGCAGAGGCAGGTGGATCTCTGAGATCAAGGTCAGCCTGGTCTACAGAGCAAGTCCCAGGACAGTTAGGGCTACACAGAGAAACCTGTGTCTCCAAAAACCAAACCAAGCCAAACAAAACCAAAAACCAAAACCCTCATCTAATGACCATGAAGTGAAAGGGAAATAAGTTAAATTCCCTTCATCTCCCCAAAGGGCACGCCCCATTCCCTGCCCTCCCCCACCCTCCAATCCTCCATGTCCAGAAGATATCTTGCCAGGCCTCACCTCCTAGACTTTCCACTGTCTCTGTAGTGTCAAGCTGGAGACCAAGCCTCTAATACCCTGCCCAGGGAGGACACTGCAATTTGATTAATAGCATGCTAGTGAGAACACCAACAAAAGCAAGAGCAAGTCTAAATCGGAAACAACATACATGTTTAACACTAAGGAAATGCTTGATAGATTATTATCATTATTTATTATTATTATAATACATGTAATAAAATAAGACACAGGCAACTAAAGCACACTTGACAAGCCAATATGGAGGGAAATCATTGATCTATTTTAAATTCAACAAAGTCCAGAACACAGTCCCACTTACCCTTCATTTAAAAGGGATGTGTGCACAAATTCAAGACAGCCTCTTCAGGGAACTGGTAGGGCTCACAGAATGATCTAGAAACATGTTCTGAAGACAGAACATCTTCAGAGAGCCAGGCCAGGATGGCAGACAGCATTGGGGTTGACTTCTGTCTGTCTTCCTTATGAACCTCTTGACTGAGGATATAGCACAAAATATTCAAAGCCCTGGTCCATCACCAAATGCCACTCACGTTACATGCTGGTGATTGATTTTTATTGTAGGCATCTTTTTTTTTTTTTTGGTTTTTCACTTCATAGTCATGGGATTAAAAGCATGTACCACCACACCCGGTTGTAGGCATCTTTTAAAAACATAATTTATTTATTTTTATGTACATTGGTGTTTTGCCTATATGTATGTCTGTGTGAAGGTGTTGGATCTCCAGGAACTGGAGTTACAGACAGCTGTGAGCCACCATGTGGGTGCTGGGAACTGAATCAGGGTCGTCTGGAAGTGCAGACCATGCTGTTAACCATCAAGCCATCTCTCCACCCCTTGGGCATCTTTTTTTCTTTTTTCTTTTATTTTTTTGGTTTTTCGAGACAGGGTTTCTCTGTGTAACAGCTCCGATTGTCCTGGACTCACTCTGTCGACCAGGCTGGCTTCAAACTCACAGAGATCTGCCTGCCTCTGTGTTGTAAGTGCTGAGATTAAACGCATGAGCCACTGCACCTGGCTTTGGGCCTCTTTGAATGATTGTTTTTCCTCTTTCAGTAATGGTGTTGAAGGCTATGGCAATTTAACATCCTACGTGACAATGACAAGTTTTAGACCTTTCTCTGATACCCAGGCTACCTTGAGGGGAGGACTATCAGCCAAGAATGCCAATATGTCTGCAGTGAGCAATATTGATATCTAAAGGAAGCCACCCTATGGCCACAGCTGCTTGTTAATTCTCAGAGGCAGGTAAAACTCAAACAGTTCGTATCACACTTTTTGCCACTTTAAGCTTCAATGAGTTCTAGCAGCCATTTTCACCCTAGTCAGAGGGAGATCACTTCCCCTGCTAGCTCAGAAGACAGCATGTGATTGGTACAAACACAGCCCATGGTTTGCACAAAGGAATATGTCATGATTGGCAAAAACGCCTTTGCTCATCCCCTTTCTGGCTAAAGAAGCAGGCTATTTGGCTCATTCTTGTAGTCAGAGAGAATCCCTAATGGGCTGCCCTGATGTTGCCATCTTAGGCCCAATTAAAGGTTTCACCCAAACGTCCTCTTCTTTGATTACTTTTGACTTTCACTGAAAGTAAAGCAGGCTGAACTGGCAACACCAGGAGAAGACAGTAGAATGGCAGTGGCAAGAGGACAGTTAAATGATTCCAAAGAATGTCCAGGCAAGGGTGGCAGGAGACAGAGGTGGCACACATAACAAAGGACAGTGTGTTACAGGAAAGGCTGTGAAAGGACTGCAAGCCATAGTCACTGGAAGGGGTACATGGAGCTACTGAGCCCTCCAGGTCAAGGGTCTTGACACCCGAGGCTTGAGAGCTGTGACAGTAGCCAGCACTCACTGCTACTGTCAGTAGTTGCTTCTAGGAGCTCAGGATTATTCAAGCCCCTGGGTGCCAGGTCATGAACAATCAAATCCCAGAGCAACAGTCCACTGCAATCTGAGCACCCCAAGCCATAAGCTTGCCCTCTAGAACCTGGAAACATTAGCCTCTAGTTGAGGACTTAAGCTGGGGTATAGGCTTGTGGCCTGCCAACTCATGACTTCTATCTGATAGATCAAAGGAGCCCTAGCTATCTAATGGGAAACAGTCAGATGCTGTGGTCTCCTAACAGGAGTGGGCTTGAGGGTTAATGGACTTGAGGATTAATGATGGAGACACTAACAGTTCTGGGAAATACACAGGCAGGAAATGAATGAAGATGTAAGGGATAAGAGAAAACAACAAACAGACTGTTCTTTCTGGTCAACCCTCCCACCACAACACTCTAAAAATGAGGAAGTCACGAGAGCTACCAGAAAGAGGAATGGGAGAAGTTACACCCCTGTGGATAAGTGCATTGCTAGCCCCAAACCCAACTCCACCCACACTATCTCTGCACGTGTACCAACTATCATCCACTCAGTATTGTTTACTGTTAAAAGTCGAAATTGGATGTCCCAAAATATAGATCACTGGACATAAAACCCAGCAAGACTCTGTCATGTGTACTAGTGGCTTCTGCTTGGTCCCTCCCACAAACCTTCCGGGAATATATTCTCCACTCTGACTTCCCACCTCTGGTCATTGCTGAACAGGAAAGCCAAAAGTCACAGTCTCCAGACTTCACGAAGGTAACTGGGTTGGGGTTGTCAGGGGACCAGTGAGACAGGGAATGTGCTAGAATATGCAGGGGTAGGGGGACTTTGGGTTTTGATGACCTTTGATGACCTGTTAGGAGTCCACAGCATCTGACTGTTTCCCATTAGATAGCTAGGGCTCCTTTGATCTATCAGATAGAAGTCATGAGTTGGCAGGCCACAGTGGGAAGGGATACAAGAGGAGAGTGAGGGATTTAATTTCTCTTGGCTGAATTCTAGATTGGATTATGGATGCCTCAATCCCAAGGGAGACAAAGACCCAGACGCAGCCCCAGCTCTGGCTCAGTTGCAGCCCAATTATCCTCCCAAACACCAGCCCTGCTCTAATCTCAGTTTCAGTCCCAGATCTATTTGGACATTCGAATCAGCCCTGATCGAAAATTGAATTCAAACCTATTCTGCTTTGAGTTTCACTGCAAGCTTGGTCCCAGTTCCTCCCGTGGGTCCAGTCTGAACTTAGGTGTCAGTTCCAGGAAAGGGCACAGTCTCAAGACCTGGCCCAAGACCTAGCAGTAGCAGTAAGTTTAGCTTCTGACATTACCTCCATATTCTAAAGCAAACTGAACCATGGTACTAAGCCCAATCCCGACCCCATGTCTAATTCAGTTGTATGTCAGCCCCCTTTTTTTTTTTTTTTTTTTTTTTTGGTTTTTTCAAGACAGGGTTTCTCTGAATATCTCTGGCTGTCCTGGACTCGCTTTGTAGACCAGGCGGGCCTCGAACTCACAAAGATCCGCCTGCCTCTGCCTCCCAAGTGCTGGGATTAAAGGCGTGCGCCACCACCGCCCGGCTGTCAGCCCCCTTTTTAATTTTTCAATTTGCTTTGTTTTTTTTCTTTCTTTTGCTCCTTCACCCCCCCACACACACACCAGAACTGAGGACTGAACCCAGGGCTTTGTGTTTCCTAGGCAAGCACTCTACCACTAAGCTAAATCACCAACCCTTTCATTTTTCAATTTTCAATTTTAATAATTTGTTTATTTAATGCATGTGAGAGTTTTGCCTGCATGTACATTATATGCATGTGTATGCCTGTTGTCCACAGAGGTCAGAAGAGGATCGCCTGGAATTAGGATTATGGGATGGTTGTGAGCAACAATGTAGATACTGGAAACTGAACTCAGGTCCTCGGAAAGAGCAACAAATGCTCTTAACCACTGAGCTATCTCTCCAGTCCTTGCCAGGCTCTTTTCCCTTCTAGCTCTAACATATGACATATTTGACCTCAGTTCCAGTTTTATCTCTAGACTGCTAGCTTTCTCCTTGGCCCCAGCTCTGTACTAGCCTGGATCCTGGTCTCTCAATTTCTGTTCACACAGACCCAGAGGCCTTGTGTCTGCCCAAGCATGACAATCACATATGAAAACTTCCACAACTTGGGGAGCGAGGAGAAAAACCAAGACATTGGAAAAGGTAAGAGAAAAGCACACACACATTCCTGACATGTCCTGTTCAGTTGTCCACTGGGATTTCTGTTGTCAAGTCTGTGTACACGTCCACCCTGGGCAGTGTTGTGTCCTTACTTTGGTGGAAACAGGACTTAGCACCGAGGGTCCATTGTGAAAAGGATGCAAAGTCGTCAGGAAGACAGGGCCAAGGAAGACCTCACGGACATGGCTTCCTATGACCTGTGGGGGATGAGGAGTGTGCTATGCAGGTAGCTGGGTTTGGAGGGGAGATCATTTGATCATGCAGACCAGTGTGACCTTGTTAGGGACCTGCCTGCCCCTACCTGTGTCCTTCCAGTATCTCGCCCACCAGCTCTGATTACAAGACCTTACCACTGTGCTTGTTTGTGTTTGAGTGTTAAACAGGTCTTCAGACCTCTGAGAGCCCAAGAAACTGCATGTTTCCAATGCTTTAGAGGTTCAAATGCCTGGGTACCTCTAGCCCCATAATTCTCTAACTGTGCCCCCTACACTACCAGTGAGAATCCTTCATTGCCTTCCTTTCCCTGGAAACTTTTCCTTCCCTATCTCTCTTACAATCTGGAGTTTTAATACCCTCTTCTCTTTCAGCAGCTCCTCCCCAGTCCTGCCTGTGGAATATCCTCTCTTGGACCCACCTCCTCCTATTCTCCTTGGGACTCAGCCTCCTGCTGCTGGTGGTTGTCTCTGTGATTGGATCCCAAAGTGGGTGCTGCCAGAGTGGCAGGGAAGAGGGAATCCCAAGGGTGTGTGGTGGGCAGGGTGGAGGAGGAGAGCCTTAGCAGGGGCAGTGCTGGGTGCAAACAGCACTTATGGGCAGCAGTGAGGGCCATGGCAAGGACAAGGTTAACAACAGCCAGGGAAGCTTAATGGACAGTGACTTGAGATGAGAGCAGTGGTGGGGACACTGGTGGGGACATGAAGGACTCTGACGGGGATGGCTGCTGGCCTCCGTGTCACTTTTTATTTTGTTTGGTAGTACAGTTGCATGACCTCGCCCTCCAAGTCTCGGTTTATGCATGTGCAATACTGGCCAACAACAGGGTCTGCCCCACTGGGTCTCTGTGAGGGCAGAATGCTGCTCTGTGTGCAAAGTGCCCTGCTTAGTGCTGGCCTAGAGGGGACCTGCACAATCTTGGCTCTGATCATCCTATTGTCCTCATCAGATTCCCAGTTAAGGAGGGATCTAGGCACCCTGAGAGCTGCTTTAGACAATATCACCTCCAAAATAAAGGCTGAATTCCATGTCCTGACTTCCAGGGGTGAGCTGGGCTCTGACAGGGTTCTGGGCTGGAGTGGACTGGCTAGGGAGGGAGGACAGAGACCTGAGCTCCAGTCCCTTGTTCTCCAGATGACAGCTTGGAAGAGAGGAGCAGGTCTCTGAAAGAGGAGGTGGATGACCACAGGCAGGAGCTGCAGGCAGGTGAGAGACCCTGCTCTCTCAGAGTGCACTCAAGGGTGTGGGCGAGAGTAGGTTCCTGGCGCTGATCTGTGATCTTCCAGGCCGAGGCCTGAGCCAGAAGGTGTCTTCTTTGGAGAGCATGGTGGAGAAAAAGGAACAGGCCCTCAAAACAGGTTAGGCCACCAAGGAAGGCTCCCTGCACCCTGGGAGGAGGTGTGACCTGTCAGTGTGTGGAGAAGTTCCCACCTGGGCCCTGTTGGGTGGGGGCGGGGAGGGCTGGAAGTGGGGGAAGCAGGGGCAGGAGATGGGGGTAGGTTGGGAGCATCTGAGCACAGAGGACTCCCACACAGGTGCCACAGGTAGAAAGCTCACTCCCATCTGCATGTGCCAGATCTGACTGAAATAAGCGAGCGTGTCCAACAGTTGGGGAAGGACTTGAAGGCCCTGACATGCCAGCTGGCCAGCCTGAAGAACAATGGTGAGGAGCATGTTGGGTGTGGTTTGCTCCAGAGACTGGTAAATAGGAAGTGCCTCTCTTCTCCATCTTCGCTTCTCTTTCCTCAGGCTCCGAAATGGCCTGCTGCCCCCTTCACTGGGTAGAACATGATGGCAGCTGCTACTGGTTCTCTCAATCTGGGAAGACGTGGCCGGAAGCTGACAAGCATTGCCAGCTACAGAATGCTCACCTGGTGGTGGTCAACTCCCTGGAGGAGCAGGTGATGTCTGGATGTGCTCCTTCGGGGAGTGCAGGGCTCTGGTTTAAGGGAGAGGTTACTGTGCTCTTCTTTCTTTAGAATTTTCTACAGACTCACTTAAGCAATGTGGTCACTTGGATGGGCCTAACTGACCAAAACGGGCCCTGGCGATGGGTGGATGGAACTGATTTTGAGAAAGGCTTTAAGTGAGTATTTCACATCTGCCCTCAGCGTGGCTTTTGCCTGGGACCACCTCATCTTCCAAGGCTTTGGCCCTGGGGTAGAATCTGGGGTGTGGCTTACAGTGTGGTTTCAGGAGGCCTCCATCTCTATCTGTTCATAGGTACTGGGCCCCAGAGCAGCCAGATAACTGGTATGGACACGGACTGGGTGGAGGAGAAGACTGTGCTCACTTCACCTCAAATGGTCGCTGGAATGATGATGTCTGCGAGAGGCCCTTCCGCTGGGTCTGTGAGACAAAGCTAGCCAGGGATAACTAGAAAGCCCCTCCAAGTAATTTATTTCTTCAGTGACTTCAGCTGAGCCTGGAATTTGGAATCTTCCTATGCAGTCTCAACATTCTTAGGGATTTTTTTTTTTTTTTAAATCAAGACTTTTAAGGCAAGGAGAAAAGGTCATGTTTGAGATATCGTGTGGTGTTTGGAAGAATGAGGTTATTGAAGTCTGTGATATTTTGTGTGGTATGCTGCTTATTATAGGCAGCTTCTGAATGCAATAAAATTAAATACTTTTTGTTGATGTGTTTTTATTCTTATCAAAATAGGGTAATAAGATGAAAAACTCTATAGACTATAATCCAGCATTTATCTTCTTTGACTAAATAAAAGCAAATTCAAAATGTGAGTGGATTACCTAGTGTCCCCAAAATATTTATAGAAAGCAAGCTAATCAAAGTTCTGGTTGAGTTCCCAAGAGCTCCATGTTCAGGAACTGTGCAGGGACTATCATCACATTGATAAGAAAACTGTGGAGTTGGATCTGTGTCTCTTGCCTGTAATTTCATCACTTGTGAGCAGAGGCAGGAGGACCATCACCACTCTGGGATACACAATAAGTTCCAGTTCACCTAGGGCTACACAGTGAGACATCACCTCAAAACTAAAACAAGAGGAACCTTTGTAAATCCTCTTGGGAAAAGTAAACCAGAGACTTGTCACTGGTTCAAATTACTAGAAGAAGATAGTGGAGATTGCATTTTTAAGAATTGTGTTCTGGGGGCTGGAGAGATGGCTCAGCGGTTAAGAGCACTGCCTAGTGCTCTTCCAAAGATCCTGAGTTCAATTCTCAGCAACCACATGGTGGCTCACAACAATCCACATTGTGATCTGGTGCCCTCTTCTGGAATGCAGGAGTACATGCAGATAGAGCACACATACGCATATAATAAATAAATTTAAAAAAAAAAAGGAATTGTGTTCTGGCAGGGTAGTGGTGTCACACACACACACCTTTTATCCCAGGACTCCAGAAGCAGAGGCAGGAGGGTCTCTGAGTTAGAGGCAGCCTGATCTACAGATCAGTTCCAGAACAGCCAGGGCTTTACACAGAGAAACTCTGCCTTGGGGTTGGGGGATGCGGAATGAACTGTGCTCTGTGTTGATAAGAGGCTCAGCAGGCAAAGACGCTCTTGCCAAACCTGAGGACCTGAGTGTGAACCCATATGGTGAAAAGAGATCCAACTTTGCATGTTGTCCTCTGATACACACACACACTCACAGAGAGGGAGGGGTTCTGATTGAGAATCTCAAGAGTTTTCTGTAAGGGGAATTAGATTAATATAAATTAGATTTAGTAAATATCTAGGGGTTTCTAATACAGTCTACTAATCTGGGGCATGAAGATCAACTTGGCTGTGGCCAACTAGCTTATAAGCTTATAAACTAAAAACAAGGATGAAGTCAGGTGAGATGAGGGGAGTCTCTATGCACTAAACAAGGAGGAAGCCAGGTGAAACAAGGAGAGACTCTATGGACCAAAAACAAGGTTTATGACCTGTCATTGTTTTCAGCTGCTAAGTGGGCAGAGCCCAGATTAAGCTGAAGCAGGTGGAACAAGGAGAGATCCTATTTAACGACAAGTGGATGAAACCTGGGGGAGGAGGGCATGCTAGAGGGCTCCCATGCCAGAGAGTCCTCATGCTGGTAGTTTATATCATCTGATGGAGAAAGTGCTGGTGGACTGACAGCCAGATCTCCCTGAGGCAGAAAGAGCTGGTGAGCAAAGAAAGCCTCAGCAAGACAGCAAAAGGCCAAGGACTAAACCCTGTGGCTCAGCTTTTGCCTAGAGGAGTTTGACCTGTCCAAACAGTGGCCTGAACAGAACTGTGGCCAGCTTTAAAGACTGAGGCAGAGTGGCAGAGTTGCTGATATAAAGGAAATAATTTAGCTTACAGATGGCTGAGGTCTCCCAGAGAGAAGAAAGCCTCAAGCCTTATTTAAGGTGAAGCCACCATAGACAATTTACCCTGACGGATCTACATCTGAGATATTCCAGAAGAAAGACTGATAAGTGCGTTAAAGGGTCTACCCCAGAGACTGTGTTCCTGACGACTGAGGACCTGCCCCAGAGACTGTATCCTTATAAAAGTTTATGAAGATAGTTGTAATAGTTATCAATAGGTTTAGTGGTCAGGTAATTTAGTGTAGTCATTCTTAGGGTTAGTAGTTAAGTGAATGGTTTTTTTTTTGTTTTTTTTTTTTGGTTTTTTGAGACAGGGTTTCTCTGCTTTACAGCTCTGGCTGTCCTGGACTCGCTTTGTAGACCAGGCTGGCCTTGAACTCACAAAGATCCGCCTGCCTCTGCCTCCCAAGTGCTGGGATTAAAGGCGTGCGCCACCACCGCCCGGCTCGTTAAGTGAATGTTTATAAGTGAATATAGTTATCAATAAAAACATTTTGAATAGTTAAAAAGGTTTGGTTTCTGTATCTCTTTGCCTCTAAAGGGTCTAAAGGCACAGTTAAGAATTCATAGTTGCAAACCCATTTTCCAGACTCGTTACATGGTATTTTGCTTTATTTTGAGTCAGGGTCTCTCTATGTAACCCCAGATGACCTGGAACTCACTGTGTAGCCTAAGCTAGCCTTGAACTCACAGATATCCGCCTGTCTCTGCCTCCTGAATACTGGGATTAAAAGTGTGTGGCACCATGCCTGACTGATTTCGTGTGTTTTTGTATTGCTAAATGATGTGTGTGTGTGTGTGTGTGTGTGTGGGTGCTGGTGCCAGTGGAGCCCAGAAGAGGCTGTATCACTAGGAGATCTACCTTATGTAGGTGCTGAGAATTGAACTGAGGTCTTCTGAACAATTCACAACCTTAACTGCTGCTACCTCTCCAGCTCCTATAGAAGCTTTCTAATCTCATGTGTCCCATGTCAGCCCCTGGGGTTATCTAATAGGCATTATTGGGAGGGATGGGAGAGTACCTGGGTAGGTCTTTGCATCATATGCATGCAGTTCACTTAGAGGCCA
>CAJQZJ010028937.1:0-13605 GCA_907164525.1 Lophiomys imhausi | reverse complement strand
AGATTTTTTGATATCGAGACATGTCAGCTCCTGACAGCACCCCCTATATTACTCCAAGTAGAAGATGAGCATCGAAGAATCTCCAGTGGGAGATGATTAAATTGGTGGTAAGCCATTCTCTTGGCAAGAAAAACCACTTGCTTCAACTGTAGACAGACTTCTGTCCAAAAAGGACAAAACTTGGAAGCAGGTAAGTCGACAGCCTAGCTCTGCCAAGACAGGGTGGGTAAGTCCTTCATAATTCCTGTTCTACAACCAATGTCTGTCAGAGAAATGGGGCCAAATGGCTGAAGATTGATGCTGTAATGTATGGAGAGAAAATGAGAACTGTCCAGGCAGCCATTGGTATGTCATTTTTTAGTTTTGGAAGCTGCAGGCCCTGCACTTCCTATATAATCAGATATATTTATCCCTCTCAGGTCTCTGAGGTGGTTGAAGACTAGATACCTAGAGTGTCATAGTTAAATTTTGAGTTGTTTAGGAATCAAGAGGGTGTTCTGGATCTAAGAAGATATTTTTAAAATTATGAGGCAAGTTAGTATGAAAGCTGAGTTAGATATAGAACTTTAAACTCATGGAGATGGTTAGATAGTAGAATGTTAAAGTCAGGTGCCAAATACATATGGACTGGACATTGGGAATGTATGCTAAGCCATATAACTCTTATAATCGTGGCCTATTTATTTCTGTTGTTTTGTATTGTATTTATAGTTATAAGAAAAAGAACCATTATTTGGACTGAAAGGGAGAGCTGTTGGGGGGAAAAATAAATACCTTAAACTAAAAAAAAAAAAAAGAAGGGAAGAGGATGGTGGGGCTGAGGGGGAGGAGGGTGGAAGGGTGGGACTGGAGGGGGGAGTAGGGAGGGGATTGTGATTGAGATGTAACTTGAAGAAATAAAAGAAAGAAAGAAAAAAAAAGAAACCAAAAAAAAAAAGTAGTCAATACCTCTGAAAAGATATCACTTTGTGCCCTTCCTGTATTGTATCTTTCTGGAGACATTTATCCCTAAAGTTGAAGAGTTGAGTTGACATTCTGGCACACGAGGGTGTTGTAATTTGCTTTCTCTGTGACCTCATGGATTGAAATGCAGAGACTGGAATTTATCAAGCAGATATGGAAGAGATGGACCTTTTTCTTTCCAGTTTGTCTTTTATTTGCTTGTACAAACAATGGGATTTTGTAAACCACCATACAGATAAAGGAAAATTAAAATACAAAAAGTAAAATCCAGTCTAATAGTTTGACTTCATCCTTTAAAGAGCAACAGGATGTATTTAAAACAACTCACACCCAAATCCCCACACTGATATAAGGAAAACACTCCTCTCTGGAAGTTATTGTATCTCTAAAGACAGCATTCCTCCTGCATTTTAGACAAAACGCTACTAGCATGCTGAACAGTTGGTAAGGGGCTATATAATCTAATATGTGTCTTATTTTCAATTGCACATTCACAAATTAAGTCACAACTGCAACCCACAAAAGCTCGAACCACTCAGGGAGCCATAGAAAAGCCAATTGTTTTTTTTTTCCACTCTCTGGGACCAAACAGACAATTAAGAGTACAGACAATGTGGGAGGGGCCAGGCCTGTCTTTATGTTACATTGACTTCACCGACACACTCAAGAAGTCACTGTGAATCAGTCTGTGGGAAAAAATGCTTTCAAAAGGAGATTTAATGTTTTTCTCTATTTGGGCATAAAATTCTACTAAGGGATCAGGTCGGGTAATGACTGTCACTGAGTCACTGTAGCATCACACAGAGTACTGTTTTTGTCATAGATTTTTATGTGTTTGTTGAGTGGATTTCTGAATGACCAAACAATCCCAGTTTCACAGGAACAGGTCTAAAGGTAATCACATCCTCTTTCCCGCTTTCTCTAAGGAATCCTGTTCTGCATACTCCCCTGGTACAGTGTCAGATCACACTGCACTGCCTTGGAGGTTACCTAACTCCAGTGCAGCAGATGTCTGGCTGGCAACCATACTGCTGACTCCTTTTGTGAATGCTGCCACCAAACAGTGGGAAAGTTCAGAATTAGATGAATCACTGTTTAATTTTTGTCACACGATCTGCCTACCTGCTGGCGAGGTAGGCTTTTAAAAATTTAACTCTTCAAAGCTGGAGAGATAGCCCAGTAGCTAACTATGGTCAGGCCATATCTCAGGAAGCTTTGTTTTTTAATTGAAAAATTTTTATTATGTGAATTTCACATCATGCACCCTGTTCCCTCTCATTTCCCACCTCCCCTCAGACCCTTGCAATCTGTCCCAGCATTAAAAAAAAAAAATCTCATTGTGGAAGCTGCAGTGTGTCTCAGTGTGTTTCACAATATTCCCTTTTATCCACACATTTTGCTGCAAATGTTCATTAAAATAACCCCTTGGTCTGGTACAAGCCTTCTGGTTTCTGCTACTTTGTCAGTACTGGAACCTCACTGGAAGTCCTCTCAGATATGCTGTAACTGCCTTGTGTCATGGAGATCCTGTAGTTTTGGGTTGTGGAACTAGCATCTTCTTGCACTCCAGCAGTTCATCCACGGGGTAGATGTTGGGATGGGCCAACTCAAAGCACTGGTTCTGGACCTGCAACCCCCATTTGCATGGCCAGTTCTAATATGGAAAGGTTCCGGGCCTGCTCTCCCGAGTGCTGCAGAATGTGAGGGACAGGGACAGCTCTCCTGCTCTTGTGACCCCATCTGGGCCAGATCTCACCCTAAGGCTGGGTCTCCACAACCCCCACATCCAGGGACAGGAAGATTTCTAGTTTCTGGCTTGGTTCCTGTCCTGAGAGCTCATTTGGTGCTTGCCTGGTACTGGTCTGGTACTCATCACAGGCTACCCCATGGTGCCAGTGTTGTGTTGGTAACCAGCTTGCTTTTTTTTTCCAGGAATGTTAGGCAACTATTCATTCAGATGTTCATAGGTCAGAACACTAAATGTAGATATAGCCTCTCTCCTCTCTGCCACCTACTGATGCACATGTGACATAGCAGCCACATCTGGAATGCCTCTAGGGGCAGAGCTTAGTAAGCTTTTATAGTCAATTTGAGACAACCAGCCTACCTTGGAAGAGGGAAACTAACTTGAAGAATTGTTTGCATTAGGTTGGGCCCTGGGCATGTCTGTCAGCCATTTTATTTTGATTGATAGTTGATGTAGAAGGCCCAACCCTGTAGCAAAATGGCTTTTATTATTATGTTATACACTTTTCTTATTTTACTATATTTAATACTGTTACCTCCATTCCACCCCTTGTTCCTCCTAACCCCCCCCCAACACTAGAAAAAAGGTTAAAGGTAAAAGGGACATAGTTCTCTTTAGACTACTGCCTGCTGATTAGGGTTATTGGTTTCTTTGGGAGCAATGTCAGTCTCAGTAGTCACAATATTCAGAAGTCCAGCAAACCAGAAAACCAGGAGACAGCAGCAGGAAGAATTAGCAGCAGTTTCGGAGAGCAGCAAGCAGCAACTTCTTTCTTCTTTGTAGCACCTCCTTTCTCTTCTTTGTAGCCCCCTCTTTCTTTTTTGTAGTGCCACCATTTCTTCCTTGCAGCTCCCTTTTCTCCTTATAGTCAAACTTGGTCAGCTGGCTCTGCCACGCCCCTGCTAGCTAAAAGACAGTTAATAGTTTACACCTGTAGTCTTACTGAAGCAGCCTCATACCTGGGATTAAACAAAAACATTCTCATAACTTTTTTTTTTTTTAAAGAAAATTCTTACCACACAATCCACTGTGTGGATGGTACCATTCCTATTCAAATAGTCCTGGGCTGTAATGAAAGATGGCTAAGCACCACCCTAGGCGCAATTCATAGAGTGAGCCAGTAGGCAGCATCCTTCCATGGCTCCCACCTGCCTCCACATTCTTGCCTTCTGTTCCTGCTGGTACCTGTCTAACTGTTGGATGGTGACATGGAAGTATAAACCAAATAAATTCTTTCCCCTCAGATTCCCTTTGGTCAGAATGTTGTATAATATCATGGGAGCCACAGAGAAGTAAACTGGAATTGCAGAAAACTGTGAGGAGCAGAGTTCAGATCTCAGTGTCTACTTTACAAGCCATGAGTGATCTTGTGAACTCCTGCAACCCTACTTCCGTGGGAGACAGAGGCAGAGATTTGATGGAGCTTGATGGTTGCCAGCCTGGTTGAAGAATTCTAGCTAGAGGTTCTAGAAGAAACCCTGTTTCAAATGAACATGCAGAGAGTGATAGAGAACAGACAATCTGATAATTCTGGTTGTATTTCAAGATACCCCAATGTTATTGCTTATGATGGTTTATACTAAGTTTCTTAGGTGAAAATTTAGCTAAGGAAGTAAAATGCCAATGCATTGAAAATGAGGAAACACAGATGAAAAATGATGACACTGTAAGTAAATAACAGTCATTTATTTCTATACAGTAACAGTGAAAATTGTGGGAAAATGTCTGTATTATACGAAGCAGTCTATCTATGAAAATTCCAGTGTGTCACTTCTCACATACATTAAACCTTTGAGTTTTAGATAAAACTATCATAGACTCCAAGTATCTGAAATGCCCTTGAATAAAAATAATAGTCTTGGAACCATCAGACCATTCAGTTTAAAAATGCTTTGTAAAGCTCTTGTAATGGACACAGCCTAATGGTGGCATAAGAATAGAAGACTCTTAACAAATGGAACTTGTTAGAGCCATAAATTCAAACAATCCTTTACAGCCAAATCATTATTTTAAATGGCACAAAAATCATGCAGTGGTTAATGGGTACTTTCTTCAGTAAAACAGTACGAAGAAAATGTTGCATCCAAGTACGGACATGTCTCTCATCTTACACAAAACTCAGCTCAAAATTGGTTGGAAACTCAAGTAAAAGTTCCTGGGATTTTGTTCTGAGCAGTGTACTTTTATTCCTATTTGAAAATGTAATCCCCAAACTATATGCAACAGAAGCAAAGACAGAGACATAAAATTGTATCAAACTAAAATGTTTGTGCACAACTAAGGAAATATTCAACAAAATGAAGAGTAAGAACCCAGAATGAGAGAAGATATTTAGATTAATATATCTGAGAAGGAGTTGCCATGTAATACATGTAGAGAAGCCAACCAAGTAAATAATATTATAGTGGATAACCTAATTAAAGTATAAGCTGGGCCAATAGAGAGAGATAGGTAGGCAGTTAAGAGCATTTGCTGCTCTTATGTAGGAAGCAGGTTTGATTCCCAGATCCTATATAGTGGCTTGTAACCATCTGTAACTCTAGTTCCAGGAGATGTCACACTCTCTTCTGGCCCCCATGGGCAACAGGCATGCATATGGTGGACATGCATACATGCAATCAAAACACTCATCCATGTAAAATAAAAGTGAATAAAAAATTAAATGCATCAAGTCAGTTCTCAGAAGAATCTGTGTAAATGATTTGTGAATATATAATTAGTATCATAATCACTAGTAAGTGTGAATGAAAGAAATGATGAAGTAACCACCTCAGGGCTGAAGATAAAGGTTATTAAAAAGATGGCAGGCATTGATGAGAACTTACTATGTCTTTGACACAAATAAACATGTCACACATTTGAAAATGATAGTTGAATTTGATTATGTATGTACCTGTGTTTTTTGAAATGTTTAAACGTTATGACTGCTATAACAACCATGAAACTTCTGCTAACTTTTGATCATGTGTGACAGTCTCCCTCTTATTTCTCCATTCTTTTAGGTGACAACTATTGAACACTGAAGAGAGCCCTTACACAAATGGTCCTTTAATGTTCTTGTATGTTTTTAAATGTCTTTTAAAAAGTTATCCTCTAAGCGTGCTTGTGTGTGGATATGTGCAAGTGTGAGGGAAGTGTTCTTGAAGTCCAGAAGAGGGAATGGTTCCTCTGGAAGCTGGAGTTACAGGCAACTGTGAGCCACCCACTTTGGGTGCTGGGAACTTTTTAGGTCCTTTGCAACAGCACTGTGTGCTCCTAACTGCTGAGTTATTCTCTCCCCTCCTTTAGTGTTCATGTAATCACCAACATATAAGCTCAATAAAACTCATCCATACATCATGGGCATCTTTGAGTCTGTTTTATTGAAGATGGCCTCTATGTCCTACTCTCCATGGCATTCTCTACCCACCTGCACTCTTTCACTATTTTTTTCTTTTTATCATTTCATCAAACTTTACCTATAACCATCTGATCCACATATATTTCCAGAACCTCCTTGCCATTTTAAAATCCTCCCTCTTCCAAGTTCCACTGTGTCATTTTTTTTTGTTTTATCAGTTCCTTTCCCTGGTGTAAAGAAATGAACAGTAGAAAACTTGTCTTTTACTGTTGCTACTTCGCCTGGGTACATATAACCTAGTTCTGAACTTCCTGAGAATAAGCTATGTGTTTTCAAACTTTTTTCTTTGTCAGCATTTTGAATCATCTCATTTATAAAGCAGGAATTTGATAATTATTAGTTAAATTACATTGCACTGAATTGCCCTTGTGAGGCTCTTAATCTAATTGGGAAAAAATGCACATTAAACAAAGCTAAAATATGGCAAAGCATCAGATTTTAAAATGGTTAAATACTTGAATCATTGAAAAGGTGTCTCATAGAAGCGATTTAAAGTGAGTTGGGTTGATCACAAAATAAAAACAGGAAAATTAAATACCCTTTTAAAGAAAATTTAAGAGATTATACTGTTTGCCACTATGATGCACAATCAGTTTGCCCTGCTTTACAAAAGCAACGAGACATTGCTAAAGGTAAAAGAAGGAAAAAAATCTCCTACACAACTTAGAAAAATTCAAATTGGTGTCATCTTCTGAACACTGATTTAATCTTGCTAGAAAACTTTTTGAATATCTGTAATGTGACAGCAGCTATTTTAAGCAGTTTCTTCTAAGAAACAAATATGTTGGAATGGAGATCTACATTCAAAGGTATGTGAAGCCTTCTCTTTTTGTTTGTACCAGATGCCCACACTCCCAGCTGCATTCAGGACCTTGCTTGGCAATCCCCTCTCTCTCTAGGGCTCTTTCTACAACTTTTTTCACTCCTCTCCTCACTTCTGTATGTGTGCCACTTGCATGCCTGAGGCCAGAAGAAGGTGACAACCCAGTGGAACTGGAATTATGAACTGTTATGTGGATGCTGAGAACTGAGCCTGAATCCTCAGCAAGAGCATCAAGAGTTCCTGCCTGCTGAGGGTCTCTCTACTAGACCTCCCCTATTCTTAATGCTGATTGACAGATGCTGAAAGTCTGTCCTCTCTTGCTGCTATATTCCAAGTCTCTACTCTGTCCTCTCTTGATGCTGCATTCCAAGGCTCTACTTTGTCCTCTCTTGCTGCTACATTCCAAGGCTCTGGGAACCGTGACTGTCTTGCTCATCAAACATCTAATTGCCAAGTGTTGTGGCTGCTGCATAGTGGGTAGAGGCAGGAAGGAGCTGGAAAAGTGGGTCAGAAGATTACAAGTAGAAGATATGTAAGACAGACAAGTCTAGAGATCTAGTACTCAGCATGGGGACAGCAGTGATACATTTACTTTGTACTTAGAATTCATGCTCAATGAGTAGATTTTTAACCTCTTTTGGCTTCAAAAATAGACCAAAATTTTAACCATGTGAATGATCGAGGAATCGGTTTTCTTTCTTTCTTTTTTTTTTGTTTATTTATTTATTTTTATTTCTTCAAGTTACATCTCAATCACAATCCCCTCCCTATTACCCCCTCTGGTCCCACCCTTCCACTCTCCTCCCCCTCACACCCCCCAATCCACTTCCTTTTTTTTTTAAGTTTAAGGTATATCTTTTTCCCCCCAACAGCTCCCCCTTTCAGTCCAACAAATGCCTCTTTCTCTTATAACAACAAATACAATACAAAACAACAGAAATAATTAGGCCACAATTATGAGAATTATAAAGCTTAGCATACATTCCCAATGTCCAGTCCATATGTATTTGGCACCTGACTTTAACATTCTACTATCTAACCATCTCCATGAGTTGAAAGTTCTATATCTAACTCAGCTTTCATTCTAACTTGCATCACAATTTTAAAAATATCTTCTTAGATCCAGAACACCCTCTTGATTCCTAAACAACTCAAAATTTAACTATGAGACTCTAGCTATCTAGTCTTCAACCACCTCAGAGACCTGAGAGGGATAAATATATCTGATTATACAGGAAGTGCAGGGCCTGCAGCTTCCAAAACTAAGAAATGACATACCAGTGGCTGCCTGGACAGTTCCCAATTTCTCTCCATACATTACAGCATCGATCTTCAGCCGTTTGGCCCCGTTTCTCTGACAGACATTGATTGTAGAGCAGGAATTATGAAGGACTTACCTACCCTGTCTTGGCAGAGCTAGGCTGTCGACTTATCTGCTTCCAAGTTTTGTCCTTTTTGGATAGCATTCTGTCTACAGTTGAAGCAAGGGATTTTTCTTGCCAAGAGATAGGCTTGCCATTAATTCAACCATCTCCAATTGAAGATTCTTTGATGCTCATCTTCTACTTGGAGTAGAATAGGGGGTGCTGTCAGGAGCTGACATGTCTCAATATCAAAAAAATCTTAAGTTAAGAAAACATCTTTGAATGCCATATTCTGCAGCTCTCTTGAGGTTTTTGAAGACCACCTATCTATCTCTTATACGTGGGTAAGCAAATGTTGCTTGTCTCCTAGCAACTTGATTTCTGATTAACTTAGAAAATAACTGTGATAGACTGCCCTAGTACTTAATAAAATGACATGCTTGAATGACTATTAGTTTGCATTTCTTAATTATCCTAAACAGTTTATGACAGTTGCTAACAAAAGGCCAAGACTTCACATTTCATTTTTAAGTGTTACCTAGGTACAATACTTTAAAAGAGTTAATCTTAATTTTGTATCAATATACAAAGATCAAAACCAATGTGGCCAAATATAATTTTAATTTTGTATCAATATACAAAGGTATAAGAGCATATTCAATAATCTGTCCTTTTTCCTTTATCATTCCTATATTATGTCTATATCCCATTTTTTCTCAAGTCTTTTCACCCTACATAGGAGAGAAAGCAGGATACAGAAAAGAAAAAAGAGAGAAATCCCTGGGTCTAACCTCCAAAACCTATTTAACAAGACCATTTAACAGCTTGTAATCTCTCCCCCTAAATAACAAGATTATCTATAACCCATCGAATGACCAAAGCGGGGAAAAAAATCACCCACCCCACCTTCTGGAGACAGGAAGTTGCTCTCTTAAAATGACTTCCTGCTGATTTTGGACATAATAAACCTGTTTGGGGTCCAAATAAGAATGGAAAAATGGTTAAGCATGTTAATAGATTATCATTTGATGTTCAGTCCTTTTGTGCTCAGCTATTCAAATGTCCTAAGAAGTTTGTAGACAGAAGCTGAACTTCAGGGCTTTACTGAAGTTCTGGCTGGAGCAGTCTGTGGAGCTGAACGATCTTAGTGATTTTGAGTTGTTGTGGTTGTAGACTTTTGAGGAAACAGCTATTGTGGAAGTCTGCAAGGCTAGATCATCTGGGCTACTTGTCTTTGGTGTCTGATCTGTTTTCTTCTGAGGTTTCAGTTGCCCAGTTGTCCCTGGATTCCTTGAATGGATGCTTTAAATCTCCTGGAAAGATAAGAACAGAGTCCTGCCCTAATCCTAACTCTGGTACACTACCTTTTCTGGGGAGGGGCAGGGCAAGGACTGTTTTTTTATGTTATAATTAAAGATAACTTTTCCCTTCCACCTACTTTTTTTTTTTTACTTTATTTTTTATTTCTTCAAGTTACATCTCAATTGAAATCCCCTCCCTACCCCGCCTCCAGTCCCACCCTCCCACCCTCTTCCGCCTCAACCCACCCATCCCCTTCCTTTTTTTTTAAGTTTAAGATATATCTTTTCCCCCCAACAGCTCCCCCTTTCAGTCCAACAAATGGCTCTTACTCTTATAATAATAAATACAATACAAAACAACAGAGGTAATTAGGCCAAAATTATGAGAGTTATATGGCTTGGCATACAATCCCAATGTCCAGTCTATATGTATTTGGCACCTGACTTCAACATTCTACTGTCGACCTATCTCCATGAGTTTAAAGTTCTATATCCAACTCAACTTTCATCACAATTTAAAAAGCATCTTCTTAGAACACCCTCTTGATTCCCAAACAACTCAAAATTTAACTATGAGACTCTAGCTATCTATTCTTCAACCACCTCAGAGACCTGAGAGGGACAAATATATCTGATTATATAGGAAGTGCAGGGCTGCAGCTTCCCAAACTAAGAAATGACATACCAGTGGCTGCCTGGACAGCTCCCATTTTCTCTCCATACATTACAGCATCAATCTTCAGTCATTTGGCCCCATTTCTCTGACAGACATTGATTGTAGAGCAGGGGTTATGAAGGACTCGCCTATCCTGTCTTGGCAGAGCTAGGCTGTCGACTTACCTGCTTCCAAGTTTTGTCCTTTTTGGACAGCAGTCTGTCTACAGTTGAAGCAAGGGGTTTTTCCTACCCTGTCTTGGCAGAGTTAGGCTGTCGACTTACCTGCTTCCAAGTTTTGTCCTTTTTGGACAGCAGTCTGTCTGCAGTTGGTGCAAGGGGTTTTTTCATGCCAAGAGAAAGGCTTGCCACCAATTCAACCATCTTACAGTGGAGGTTCTTCGATGCTTATCCTCTACTTGGAGTAGAATAGGGTTGCCGTCAGGCGCTGATATGTCTCGATATAAAAAAAAATCTTGATTTAAGATAACATCTTTGAATGCCATATTCTGCAGATCTCAAGGGGTTTTTGAAGATGCCCTATCCATCTCTTGTATTTAGATAAGCAAATGTTGCTTGTCTCTTAGCAACTTGATTACTGGGTAGTTTAGAGAATATCTGTGGTAGACTGTCATAGTAGCCAACAAAGAGACATGATTGCATGACTAGGAGTTTGTTTTAACTATCCTAGACCGTTTTAGACAGTTGGTATCAAGAGGTCAGACTTCACATTTTATTTTTAAGTATCTCTAGGTATGATACCATTGGGAAGCATTACCTTTAAATTTGTATCAATATACAAAGATCTATTCAATTGTGGTTAAATATACTCTTAATTATGTATCAATATACCAAGATGAATGCCTATGTAGCCCAATATAATCTTAATATTACGTCCATATGCAAGGGTCAATACCATTGTGGCCAACTATAATCTTAATTTTGTATCAATATACAAAGATCAATACCGATGTAATCCAATACAATCTTATTTTTGCACAATAAACAATGGTCAATACCACTTTAGCCAAATAAACTACTAATTTTGTATCAATATACAAAGGTATAAGGGCATATTCAATAATCTGCCCCTTCTTCTTGGACCTTCCTGTGCTATGTCAATATCTCATTTTTCTCAAGCCCATGCACTCCTACATAGGAGAGGAAGAAGGATACAGAAAAGGAAAAGTAGGAATTCCCTGGGGCTAACCTCCAAAACCCATTAAGACAGGACCATTTGTCAGCTTGTAGTCTCTTCCCCTACATAACAGAGTTTTCAGTTATCCTTCAAATAACCAAAAAGATGGGCGGAGAAACACCCTCCCCACCCTCTGGGCATGGGACGTAGCTCTCTTAAAGTGATTCCTGCTGATTTGGGTCGTAGTAGACCTGTTTGGGGCCCCAACCCAAATGGGAAAAATGATTAAAAATGTTAGTACAATCCTTTTATGTTCAGTCCTTCTGTTCTCAGCTGTTTAGATGACCTAAGGGGTTTGTAGGCAGAAGCTGATCTTGCAGGCTTCACTGAGGTTCCGGCTGGGGCATTGTGTAGAGCTGAACGGTCCCAGCAACACTGGATTGCAGTGGTGGTTGCAGGCCCCCGATGGAGACAGCTATTGAGGAAGTCTGCCAGGCAGAATCACCTGGGTCACTCATCCTCCTTGGTGCCTGATTCTGCTCTCTACTGAGGATTCCGCTGTCCGCCGTCCCCAGGCTCCCCTAATGGACACTTCGATTCTCCTGGAACGATAAGAACAGAGCCCTGCCCCAATCCCAACCCTGGGACAATTGCCCTCTTTTTTTTTTTTTTTTCTGGGGGGGGGGATGGGGGGGCTAGGTAGTACTTCTCCTGAAGCAAATTTGGCCTTCTGACAACATACAAAGCGTTATCTTTCAATCCGGGTTAAAGTAGAAATCATTCTGTCACCTTGGAGCTAAACCAGCTCTAGTGTATATATATTGAGGTCCCAAAGGACAATCTGCCTGCATCGAGAAGGCCTTTTGTAAGTAGCCTCCAAACCTAGGTCCCTCCAAATCCCATGTGTGTGTCTCTGAACTCTAATTATTGGGAACAGGGACCTGTGTTTCTCATCTGAAGGGATCAAAGATGTGTTCCACCACTCCTGGATCGAAGTCTTTCTCTATTTAGAGTTTACCCTGCATCAGGCTGACCCTGAGCTCCTGGATCTGCCTCTCTCTGTCTCCAGTGTGCTGGGAGCTGGGACCAAGGGTGTACTCTTCTTGAATGGTGGAACCAAGAGTATGCACCCTCACCACCCCGCTCCGTATGACTCCAGAGTACATAAGACCACCAACTCTAAGGTGCCCCCCCCCCGTCTCCGCTGAAGTCAAAGGCATGGGCCAATACCACAATTCTCTTGTATTTTACCTTAGCTCCACGTCTTCTCTACACCTGGAGGTCTGCAAATCCAGGCCGAATGGCTGCATCCTCTGTTCCATTCACAGTGTTTCAGCCTTGCCCCCTGCCTTTTTTTTTTCTAGTTAATAAATTTATTTGTTTGTTGCTTCAGGTTACATCCTTATAATATTGTCCTCTTTTCCCGCTTCCCAGCCCCACCCTCCCATGCTCTACCCCCTGACCCTTCCGTCTTGTTCCTCTGTGGTGGAGTGTCCCTGCCTAACAGTCTCTCACCACAGATCAGGAGTCATATGAGGGCCAAGAGCCTCTTCATTCACCGGGGGCCTAAGAGGCAGTACTGCCAGTGACTGGTGTCTCATTGCTACTGGGGGAATACTAAAAAAAAAGACCAACAAACACACAAACCCACAAAAACAAAGAATATCAACAAAAAAAGAGAGGAAAAAGAGAAGGGAAAAGGAAAGAAAAAAAAAGAAGAAAGAAAAAGAAAAAGATAAAAAAAAATTATGTCCTTGTTCCTTTTGATGTGTTGGTTGTAGTACAGATATCCTGTACGAAATAATTAAAATCCTACTATAAGTGAATAGATGCCATGTGCATCCTTCTGAGACTGGGTTAGCTCACTCAGGATGAGCTCCTCTAGATCCATCCATTTGGTTGCAAATTGCATGATTTCATTGTTTCTGATAGCTGAGTAATATTCCATTGTATAGATGTACCACAATTTTTTAATCCATTCTTCAGTTGAGGGACATCTGGGTTGTTTCCAATTTCTAGCTATTACAAATAAGGCTGCTATGAACATAGATGAGGAGACTTCCCTATGTCTCCGTGAGAGGTCCTTTGGGTGTATACCCAGAAGTGGTATGGCTGGGTCTTGAGGCAAGGTTATTCCTAGATTTCTAAGATATCGCCAGACAGACCTCCATAGTGGTTGCACAAGCCTGCACTCCCACCAGCAATGGAGTAGGGT